>UZAF01016757.1:52879-65902 GCA_900617895.1 Haemonchus placei
AAGCCCCACAGTTAGTTGTCATTCAACAGTGGGTGTGAAAACGAGTCGAATTGCTCTTTGGATGGTTTCTAGATGGTTGTGGTTAATATTATTCATCAGAGTACCGATTTTGTGATGAAAGTGATATCAGACTCATAAGTGGGAGCTAATTGATGGTGTGACAGCACCATTCAGAAACGAAGAAAAATGTACCCTTCCGGTTATTTGGCCCCTCTACCAATTATTCCTTAAAGGAACAAACTTAGTGGCGAGCCTTTCATGCTGAGATGTTACAAGTACATTTCCGCTTCTTAGTTTGAAAGAGCTAAGTGGAGTGCTTTGAGACTTATTAGTATGTATTCATGCGGTTTTTTTCTCGAGGCAACTTTCCACCTATGATTTTGGAGCGTTTAAACGCTTGCCTTTTGAGCTTCCGCTTGAGAATCGTTAGGAAGAAGTGTGAAGGTCATCTCCATCTTACTTACCTTCGAACAGAAATGTTCCAGGAATTTCTAGAACCGTCGACTTTTCAATATTTATCGAAGATGACGTACAAACGCCCCTCAATGTGTCAGTCGAGCAGTCAGCCTGTACAGGATTGTAAGAAGTGTTTCTTTAGATCTTCATCCAATTCGAACTTGAATTTTCTGTTCTCTTATCGAGAATGGGATACTAGTAGAGTTTGGGATCCTTAAACTTTTTTGTCTGCCTTGAACTTCTTTTTGGCTTTATAGCTCAGCTGCATGGCCAACTGTGGTGCTTTTTTTGAAGGATATGTTCATGGTGGGAAATCGTTGTCTATTCATGCGTTTGCTAGAAATCTCGATGAGGAACCATCCCTCATTTGTAGGGTATTTGATCAGGCGCTGAATTTATTATCAAGAAACAAATGACCACTTTCTTACAGAGGTTATCACGGAATATAAGTAAGTATTAATAACGGCTACATCCTTTTATCACCTCCATTGCTGAAGACGGTCCATTTTGAAAGTACTTTGAGCAGTTGAACTCGAAATTTGACCGATGAATCATTGCTTTTTGAGCAAGTTTTTGAAAATTCAGTGTTCGTCTTGAAGTGACCGTTTTGTGTTTTGAAAGCGACCTAATGAAGGATTTACCTTGGCACAATGCTAGATAGCCTATTCATATCCCCTGCGCTGTACTTTAGCAAAAGCAATTCCGAAGAACAAAGAGACCCGAAGAATAGTGAATTTCTCGCACTGAATGCACTTTGCAGGCTGAGTCCCTGTCAGTCTGTCCGCCCTTCCATACATGCCAAAGCCAGTTGGCACCACTAATGGATAACTTACAGCCGAGTACTTTAATGCCACCATTGAGCTCACTAACACTGCCATTAGGAAGAGTTTTTCGTGGCTGGGAACATCTGCGAATGGGCGGCTCAGTCTTGTAGGGGGTCACAATTTAGTGTCAGTGTGCTCGTTCGAAAAATCGCTCCATAAGGATATGAAATAACCATTGTCATGTAATACCAATCACACAAGGACGAGTAATTTCTATTTATGAGATCATGCGCTGTCGGTTTGCACTAGCGGCTTTCGATTGTCAAGGATTAGATCGATCTCAATCCATGCGACGTTCTTATCGGCCAGGATCAAGCGTGTCGGACAGGTGTAGGAGGATGAAATTCCTTACATGACGCGATTCTTTTCTCAAATTTCAACCTTCAATTGCGACTCCCTCCCCTTACACCGGGCGAAAACCGCTCCCAAGTTCACCCGAGTTCCCTATTTGGCATTCTGAAGGATTCCCCAAGAAGCAATCCGTCAGTCGTCTTCTAGGTGGCGCTATATACTTTTCCTACCCTTTTTCTCAGATTCTAATTTTAAAACAAACGTGAATATGTACCGATTTCTTGGAATTTTGAGAAAAGCCTCAAAATTTTGAAAGATTTACGTTTTTTCATAGTATGAGCAAATAGATTCACTTCTCCCTGGCCATTTCCAGAATTGTCACGTCGAGAATCAACAGCATGTGGTTGTTTTTCGAAATCGGATTACTCCCAGCACACAATGGCCGTGGGGAGAGTAATTTTCATTTCCTGGCTAAGTGTCAGTCGAGTGATGGAGTGGTTTCGAATTTTTCATCGAGACTACTGTAAGTGCAGAAAGAGGGTCAGTTACGAGGTTAACCAGAGACTCGGTTTTTTTTTCGTTAATTCACCAGGTCTATCTGAGAGGTTAGCTGGGAGAGCTTAAAAGGAATATCAAAACTCGTCTGTTTTCTCAAAGATCATTTTCGTGTTCTTCAGCTATAAACAAGTGCTTATCAACTCTTTCTGGTATTTAGAGCTACTTAGCACCCCATACAGCTTCTCAATTATTTTTTTACTTGGATTATAAACCGGATACTCCAAAATCTAGAGTTCTGGGATGCTTTTGTGAAGTTTATAAAGGGATCAAGCAAATGAATGGTTAAGCTTTCGCTCCGCACCTGTCTTTTGGCCCACGTCTGACAACACATAGCGTCTTCAGCACCTATAGACCCTTAAATTTCTGGTTGACAAAAGCCATTTTTTCTGTACCCCGAATATTACTAATGAGCTATATTTATTCAATTTCAACATTCCTATGCAGTTAGGGCACTTGCAGGTGAACAAATGTTAGGAAGGAATAGTATGTTTTTGTTTAATACCTCCTTTTCTCTTCTTTTAAGTGATGAGTGCATTGTTAGATAGCCTAATCTTTTTGAAGAAGTTATCTCGTTGATTTTAACTTTCACGGTGAGAGGTGTCTTTTAAAAGTGATGTATCCAGGGAACCAATTTGCCGAGCAGATTGTCAAAGTGGTTCGAATTTTGCCTTCGGACAAAAATCGCTGGATAATCGATTCAGGAGCAGATGTTCGTTTCTGAAATTAGGGCCTACTAGCGATTCAATGCTCCTTGAAACCCTCATGAAACCTCTGCAAGAAATCTTAGGATGTTTGTGACAGATGTCCAACTGCTAACTGCACGACTATGAAACGGAAAGTGTGGTAGGCTTGCCAAAGTAATGCTTGAGGCTCGTTTGAAATTTGATAACACGTAATGGAACTTTGACGGCGAAAGGGCCAGTCGAAATATTGGAGACAAGAGTGCCATCGAGAGCACATGGAAGCCGATGAGAGTGCAGAAGTCGAGTCGAACATAAGTGTTTGATGAAAGTCATCTGTCTGCTCGCTTTCCACTCAAGTTCGCAATAAACAAGCGCCGGCTCCGCCTTTGGCCGAACTACCGTATGACGTCGGAGCAAGAGCGATATAACAAAGACTTGGCCGTATATTCAGGGACCATCGTGAAAACGATAAAAATTTTTTTTCTCATAAGAAAAGAACTTTTCTTTAGACAGCTCTTCTTTTTTGCTATGAAGAAGAAAGTTGAAGTTGACCTAACTGAAACAATGCCAATACGCCTAAATCCTCTTTTTGAAGGTCCCGAACAAGTGACAGCGTGACATGGCGTTGGGACTTCTGCACTTGGGAAAGTCGTCCAAGAAGGTGTCAAGGCTATCGTACATACATTGGTCTTCGTGTAAGCCCATCTGTAAGCGTTTCAGTTCTTACTTTTTATAGGCTTGTTTTTATGTGAATTGCATGAAAAAAGGGAATTTCCAGTATTGTGAATGAACATTTCTTTTTTCCTTCACGTGCAAAGTTCAATAAGTTAGTTCGCCGTTGATTGTTTAGGTTCATTTACCAACCTTATTTAGTTTTGCTATGTTTACTGATAATAATAAGTTCTCATTGATGACGCAACATTCTATTTATATCAGTTCTCGTTTATGGGCGCGCGCTACATTTTTAGCAAATGAGTAAAATAAGGTTTCCTTCCTCAACAACAAATTGTTTGCTTATTTATAGAGGGCTAACACCTACTTAATTGAAGTTTATCTTCCTTTCTTCAGATGGTTACCACCAGCGGCAGCTGTAGCAGCTAGCTAGTGTTAAGTTGAATCATAGATGATTATATAGTCTTCTACTCCCGAAGTCAGGTAAGCAGGAACACATTTTTCTGAGAGATCAAAAGTCCTGTTTTTTCCAGTCGTCATTTCCTCAAAGTTCAAGAAGTTCCTGTGGAGGTCAAACAGTCAAATGCTCCTAAGTAAGAGTTTGTGGGGAAATCAAATGTGCGGAGTTATTGTTCCAAAAGGTAAGTCGCTGTTCAGGCCTTTATCCTTTCTTATTCACTAAAGCATAAAAGTAACGAGTATTTGGTCAGAGTTGCCAAGAATTTTTATTGCTGCTTTGTGTTTGTCATGCTATACATTTGACTGCCTCATTTTGGGCACCCACCAAAGACATGGGTTATTACTCGCAAGCAGCAAAAATCTAGGTATTTGATGAAACTGACACCTTTTTCCCATCGTAAACGGTTTTTGAATTGGAAAAACTTGTCTGTTTAGTTTGTAGTATGGACGAGTTGCTTCCATGTTGACGTTGACGAGGCTAAACGATGTTTGTTTATTGATGGAAGATGTGATGGGGGCGAGTTTTGTAGAAACCAGCTTCTTCAAAGTAATTTTAATGTTTTCTTGGATCTGTAATAAAAGCAGAATAGTTGTTCCCTTGAAGCGATAATTCATCAAAAAGTGAGGACAAAGTGGAGCTTCCCTAAGTTTCTTGAGTGGTTTGCATCGTACGAAACACCTGGCACAGGCGCTTTATTCCTCTTCCATCTTCCATTCATGGTTCACAGTTGTAAGGTCCACTTACTAGGCTTGAGTCCCTCTTGGTATTGACCTAACTATTGCGTGGGGCTAGCACATGAACTAGGTACATTTTCAATATCATTGTCAAAGACTAACCCGGATGCATTCTCCAAATGCATTTTGATTTATTTATTTATTTATTTATTTAGATTTATACGTGTTTACTGAATTTTATTATTCGTTGAAATTTAATGTTAATGTTTTGAATTTTCTGTTGAAATCTCCCGTTCCTGAGTAATTGTAGGAAGAATACCATATTAAGATTTCATGCTACTAATTATCAGAAACGCTACGCGGCCGCTCGCGCCTAGTGATGCGTTTTGCATTTATTATATAATTCTTGTGTGTATAAGTTTGGACACTGGTCTGAGTTGAAGTCTTTTGCCTCTTCTGTAGACGTAGCAAAGTGAGCATCACCACAAGTAAGCTATTCGAGCAGTTGTAACTCCAAACTGTTTTTCTGACAGGAAGCGGAGGCTCTCCTGAAGTTATATCGGGACCCCTTTGAAAGTTATCCTCATTTAGAAGACGATTTATAGCATTTTGCAATTTTTCGGAGTTAATTGTAGAAGGCAAATGAAATGAAATGATGGCCAAATAAGGCTTTCTCACCTAGTTCCTTCCCAATACCAACACTGCTTGAGAAGAGCATGAGAAAAACCGGATTCTCAGCCTCATCGGCCATCTGCTCCGCTACCGTATCCCCAACTAGTGCCCGACAAAGTTGCAGTTGGTGCCGGCCGACTCCAATTGAAATCAAATCAGTGTGGGAGAGCTAGCACTGAGACATCGTGGTTGCAGTGGAGGTAACAGAGACAACGAGGAATGTTTTTAGTAATTACTTCTATAGGCGGTAAAGCCTAATGCCATCAACAGCGACGGATTAAGAAGCACTTTGTGAGCAAAGCGATTCCGGAGAGTTGGGTTTCATTTCAGTTGGTTACTAGTGAAAGTGGGTACCAATTGAAAAAGTCAAAAGGGTTTTGGAAAGGAAATGAAATCTTCTTCTCTGGGTTGTATCTGAGGACTTAATGGCTCTTCTGGAAAGCTGGCAAGGCTACCTGGAAATAGTATAATAAACAGTCTATGTTTTTTTTGCTGAATCCTTTGCATCATAGTCTTTGGAAGCCTGTAACTTTCCATGCAGGACCTCGAAGCTGTTGTGGTACTATATAGAGAGTTAGAGGTCTTAAACAGTTGCCGTACAAGCTGAGATTTCGATATAACTTCCCTTTACAGGGGGACTTTTTTTTCTATCTTAATCTTTTTTCGAAGCAAACTTTCGAAATTCGGGTCGATTTATCGATTTTACGCTTTTTCACTTTTTGTTTTATTTGCGGAATAGCTTCCTCAATTTACCTCCAGTTTACTTTTCACTCAGATTGACGGTTTTTGTCATTTGAAGTACAAAAAACTTGGGATATCTAATCCCAGGGATACGGTAATGAACGAAATTGTACTTGACATGTGCCCGGATGACATCAATATCGTTTGGGGTTAGCGATTGAATGGCTGGGCCGTTGGGAGACGACCGGACAAGCGAAGGGGGACAGCTGTGACCTCGGCACTCATGGCTTGGTCCATGACAATCAAACTGTCATGACTTCTCGTCTTAGAATAGCACGGCTAAAAGGGTAACGATCAATGCAGAAATACGGATGTAGGGGTTGTTCTAGTTAGTTGGATACAGTACTTTCTGTAGGAGAATCAAGGGCCGTCCCTGTGCATTTTTCTAAAAAAAGATTCTATGAAGCGGAACGAGACTTAATATAGGAGGTGTCGAAGCAGACTACGTCGAGGATGGAAGGACGTAAGCCCGGTTTGTAAAGTTTCCCATCTCCTAGGTCCCTCTATGGTACAATATTTATGGGCAAGACAGGAACCAAGTTCAAAGCCCTACAAAGGGATCAAAGTTCGGGGATAGTGTTGAATTCATGGCGCTTTTCAGAAGTCTCTTGTATCCATTTTACCCAGTCTAGACTTCTCGAGTGTCTTGAATGACCATGCACTGGAGAATTTCAGTGCCAGTGCAGCAGCGAAGGCGTCATCATTAAGGAAACGGCTATTGTCATTTGGCACCAGACCAAAATCAGGGATTAGTGTTTCAAATCTTGATGAGGGTGTCTTTATGACTTCCAGAATGGCTCTCTAGCCAGCCTTAATTGGATTTTAATCCATTGAGGGAAAAAGGGTAAGAAGCAAGGGTAATTAGAAGGGCATGATAGTGAAGAAGATATGCAGACGACTACAAATGAGGAAGGGCAGTTTACGATTCAAACACAAAGAAGCTAAGTAAGGGCAAATAGGTGACGAATGGAAGTAAACTGTGAATGAGAGGTTTTGTTGAAAGTTTTTTTATGTAGTCAGAACCCATTTCTCTTTTCACTCCATCCCAGCAGTTTTCTTTTCGATTTTCGACTTCCAATTTTCGTTTCTCCATTTCCACATTGCATCTTGCAAAATAGTCTTGGAACGGATAGGAAAGAAGGAATAGAGAAAATTGCGGAGTGAGATTTGACCTTGTAGGTAAAATTCGTTCGTAGCTCTCGACAGATGGACCAGTTTATTTCGTGAATTTTCTCCGTATTTTGATCGTTTTCCGATTTCCGGATGACCGCATGTTTGTTTGTAGTTCCTTCGACCTTGTTATGAGATAGCTTCGAGCTAATGTTTGATGACTCTTTTGAACGAAGCGCCACCATCTGCGAACGTTTCACGCAACTATCGCTCCACTTTGACCGCTATTGGGACTGACCTCAGAATACACTAGTCTAATCATGCTGCAAAAGGGACGTTCAGAGTTGGTCATTCCCAGGAATAGGCCGCGTCTTCGAAATGCTCTTGAATTCGTGGTGGGGTACGGGTGTGCCTTTTCCGTCGCCATAACTAATTAACCAAGCTGTACATAGTCTGGATTTTAACCATGAAAATGGCCAAACAAAGGAAGATGGGTTTGGCCCGAGAGTTCAATTGGAATTCAAGAATTGTTGCCTGAATCAGGGATGTAACTGTAGCTACGCCGTTTCCATCACAGCATCTTTGCTTGCTTTGAACTATTCATGTAGACATAAAATCATGTAAACAATTTTTATAGGACCAGACCGAATCCACTCTTTTGCCTTCAAATTTCGTCAAGAAAAGCTAGAGCGAAACTGCTCCTGGAGAGCGTTCGTGTTGGTTGTTTTTGTTATTGATTCCATTGTTGTGTGGGCACGAGATTATTGTTCCTGAAAGGAATGTGCAACGTTGCGTGCTATCTGAACCGTGAAAGATGTGAACGAGCGTAATTCACCGATGAAATAATGGGTTCTACTCCGAAAAATGAGTACTGTTGGCAAAATCGGCAGGTTTCCCAATTCAGGCGGTGTTGATGACACGAAAGCTCATCACCTCATCACACAGAATAATAACTGGCTTGAGATATGAGGCAGAGAGGCATGGGACAGGAAAGAGAGGGAAGGATCGGGGGCGTTGCGAGTCGCAAACGATCCTGTGTGGAAGCATTCAAGGTAGCTTTTCTGTGGTAGGAAGGTGAGCAATTAATTATGCTCCAGTTCAGAATACGAAAACGTGGGGCGCTCTAGGGCTGTTTTTTTCGGTGCGCGCCATGCTTTCGGTTTCTATTTAGAAACATACACTGTTTACATGTATATTAGGCTTGCGAAATGTCCTGGAAAAGCTATGAGTTCTATAAGTCCGTCAGCTGTCTACTCAAAACTGCCGCAACTTGCCGTAGAATTGGATATTCCGATCAGTAAGGCAACTACATTGGGGCTACCACGCCTCTTGCTACTGACAAAGCACTGAATATGAATAGTATTGGAGCGTTATTCCTTTGTCATATAGAATTCCATCCGTTTGGAGTATTTAGCATACCACTTATGTGTTGACTGCCACCTGAGAAACCAATTCTGAGAACAACTCTCTCCAAAACTGAATCCAAAGTCAACCACCACATTCTTCTGAATTCGAGCCACACAAGTTTTCTTTTTCAAAGGATTCTTCGCAATTGAAGGACGGCTTGTCGTGTTCCAATAGTGCCTGGCGAACTGTCCCGGACCAACAGGTGAGCGGTCACTTTATGGCTCTCCGAGATGGCAAGCAAACAGCTGGCGGTTGCGGATCCTATCGTCGCCGCCCTTCTTCTGGACAGTAGGGCTGTCACTCGAGCACAAACTTCCCTGCAGGCACTTTCCCCTTCAACTTTCACCAGCAGACACTTTTGCCGTCAAATTCGGCCAAATTTGTGAGGGGAAGAGGGAGCTCTTACAACTCTCGCTAGTGCCCCGTTCAAACAACTCAGTAATCTAGAGAGCACAGGTGACAGGTGGCTCAAGGTCGGTAAGCAAACAGNCCTGCAGGCACTTTCCCCTTCAACTTTCACCAGCAGACACTTTTGCCGTCAAATTGGGCCAAATTTGTGAGGGGAAGAGAGAGCGCTTACAACTCTCGCTAGTGACCCGTTCAAACAACTCAGTAATCTAGAGAGCACAGGTGACAGGTGGCTCAAGGTCGGTAAGCAAACAGGACGTGGGTTTCATTTATTCACTAAGTGCTTAAGGGTTAGATTTCACATATTATTGGTAACAAACAGTGAGGTGACGTTTTTTCAGTCGTGGGTAGAAACTATTGCTGTGACCACTTTGTTACCTGTTCCTGCTTCTTTACCCATAGCATAGGCGTGAAAGCGTTAGTACTTCTCTCAATAAGAGTTACCCACCTCTCGGTGATCACAACTTCTGGTGAATCTGGGCGGAATCGATCTCTTAACCGTGCAAGGAGTGTAAACGGGCAATCCCAATCATATATCCGTCTCTACCTAACTCTGTGGGAAGCCAACAGACTGTCAGATGTCGCTTAGGGAAACTTTTAAAGAAATATCACCTTATGAACAGCAAGGTCCTACTCACGCAGTTCACTTGGAGTTCCTACAGCTATTTAGGAGTTACCGTATCCATCCTACTACTTTTTTCCCTTGTGAAAGGTCGAAACGTCTGGAACATCACTGTGTGTTTTTATGTTAACTAGTTACTTAGTTATTTCATGGAAACGCTATTGAGTTGCTTACGCATAGAATGGTAACGAAGTCGACTAATGAGCGATTGAAAGTTTTACGTGCGATTTGACGTACTTAGTGAATTAGTCCCTAATTGAGGAGTGTAAAGTTTAATTTTTTTCGTCGACTGGTATTTAAAAAGTAGTAAAAGCGGCTAATAACGCATATAAGCCATATTAATGAGCTAAGGGGTCGTAATAGTTTCTACGTACGTAGCTCCGTTTGAATGAATCATGACTACGGAAAATTGGAAAATGCACGAAATTGAAATTTTTTCTGGAAATTTTGAATGCGCATCTAGTCTGTTCTGTCACTCAGGAGGGTAGTTTGGTATCCAAGAGAATGTTTAACTATGGAAGAAGTCAGTCATCGATCAATCAGTCTTGGAACGATGAAAAATTGGAGTAATCGGGCTGGTTCAGGTCCACAGAAGCGAAGGAAGTTCGGAAGCCTGCCTCCTGTCTCCTGCCTCTTGCGCAGCGTCGAGCCACCTTCTCTGCAGGTCTTCTTTTGTTCTTGCTAGGACCTCAGCTTGCTTTTCAAAAATCAATTTTCTTTTTTTTATCCGAAATTCGACCAAAAGAAAAGCGAGGTGACATTTGAGGGTAATGAACCTGTCGGGGTACGCCATGCACAACTGTTTCACCCTAGATTGTGCGTGCGATTGATTTGTAGGAGTGCCCTTGAAATTGATCATGAAAGAATGTGAATGTTGAAGAATATAGTTTACAAAGTAGTAGAAATGCACTATAAAATCCAAATCGTTAAGAGTAAATCTCAAACAGTATGTTTTAAGGTCTTTCAATCACGCCCATTGAATCATCTCGAAAATCTTTCACGAATATGAGTTCCTGGCTTAGAGGAGCAGGAGCCCAGGAAGGTAAGAATTACCCAAATCGTAATTAAAGTGCAATCATAGGGCTTCTTCGAAGTGCGGTCTAGTCAGTGAAGTATCCACTAGACCCGCAGAACGCAGTGTAATATTTGTTTAAAGCCGGCGACTAGTTTGCGCCACTCCACGTCTTCTGAGCCGCTCGAGCCAGATAGAGCTGGATATTGGCTGCAGAGTCGCCACACTTAGCTTTCGTACTGTCAATAACTGTTGCTTCTTTGTCGAAATTCATTCTGTCGATCCATCCCTTCTTTCACTCGTAAATCAAATTTTTATGTTGCGAAGGTTTCTTACGTCGTCTACTATCCTTTTTTGCTCGCTGAATTATTTGATACTACAGTGACTGTGGTTGGGGGAAAAATTGAGAGGTCTTTTGACCTGTGAGAAGCCGAATAAATTAACTCAGTATTATTATCGAAGTTTCTTTTCAATTTCTTTCGAATCAAGGAAGGTTTACCTGAGGGCGTCCTATCAAGAACGTAGTTTGAAGTGCTCTCAATGCAGAATGAAACCACGTGAACTAGTTTTCCTTTGACCCGTTATCCCGTCACCAACTCTCAGTACTTCTAACACGAATTCGGGTCTGCGCTCAGTTCACGAGCTAGGTGATCGCGAACCTCTGTTGCTCCAGCTGATCGCAGTTGACCTCTTCCCCGTTCCCATCCCCTTCTCCCCACTTTGTCAGATGTGCTAGTTCACGCAACCACGATGTGCAGAATTCAACAGTTTCGTTGTATCATTCGTGTATCTCGATCATTTCCCAGGATTGAAGAAAATGGTGGACATTAAATCCTTATCTTAGCAGGAACTAACTTATTTCATTACAATTTATTGGGGACTTGCACGAATCATCAGCAAGCACGTTGATTTGATGGCATTCAAATGAAAATAACTCGTTTATAAATATACAAATATGGGGTATTAGGGTGTGTGTTGTTATTGGGTATTGGTATTGATTAAACGAAAATGTAATTTAGTAGTTTACTGCGAGACAGTAAAAAATACATAATTACCGATGCTCACTACTTCCTGTAAATGCAGTGCAACCGCGTGCCCCTGGATGCTTTTGTGTTTCGTACCTAGATACTATTAAAAATGAAGTCTTGCCTCGGTAGCTAAGCTTGATCGATCACCGAAATCTCATGCGCGATCTTGAATCGATAAATTAAATACGTAGGGATACGAAAAAGCACGAAAACCCTCCCACCTTTGCTCACTTGCTCAAGACATTCCGATCAGTTCTGTTCGGTCCCTTGAGTTCTGGCTTTTGGTATAGCCCTATAGCCGTGCCTTACCGCGATTTTAAGCTCTGATTCCGAATATTTTGTGAATTCACCTGAAAATCTTCGAATGAATCCTTTTTTATTTTGTGAAACTGTGAATTTCAGGTCCGAATGACTAAGGACTCAGAACAAAATGGTCATAACTCAGACGACATATCTTCGATTCATGCGAGAATAGTTGTAAGTTTACAATGGAAGAGTTCTGAGAGTTTTCGGTCAGAGGGTATTCTGAATAGCGAAGCATAGGACCACTTGAAGATCCTTTTCATTTCCAATAACCCTCTTCTTTCGGAATTTGGCTCGAAAATTCTTCTTTTTGAATTTTTGATGTCAAATGAGCCATCACTGATGACTTCGCAATTTTTTCTCTTTTCTTTTCTTCTTTTTCTATTTTTCCACCCATGCTGCCTCCTTTGATTCTATTCCTTTGACAGATATTCGAGCATCCATTTGCCTACCAAGTCCTCAATCCAAAAACGGAACTTTTCTGCTCCTACTGTATGCGAGCTCCAGTCAAAGGCGAAAAATTGTTGAAATGTGCAGCGTAAGTAGCAATGAAAAGGTGTAAATTACTCCCATAACTTTATTAGAACACTATAGATGCGACTTCGTTCGGTACTGCAGTAAAGATTGTCAACGGCTTGCCTGGAAGGTTCACCGACCGGAGTGTCGGCGTCTGCAAGCTGTGGGTTGTTTTTACAGATATCTATATCTCAGTTGTCAAGTGTGAGCTTCTTGAACTCCCGATCTTTTCCAGGTATTCCCGAATCTCCCGCTCACTGAAGTCTTATTCCTCTCAAAAATTATCGACCGATTGATTTTCTTGGCTGAAAATGGAGATAAATATGGGTGGGAGCGTGAGCGAAAGTTTTGGTCGCTTGTAGACCACAAGGATGATATTCGGTAAGTTGGTAACTAAATGGGTTTTTCTAGATTACTTCAACGAAATTGAAGTATTCTTTCTCTTTCTTTGATTCTCGGGGGAACCAGCTGGACAAGTTAATCTTCTCTTCGGATGGGTATTGAACCGAAGCTACAAAAGTAATACAGGGTGGGCCAAAATTATGATTACAGTTCGCTGACGTTCATTGCAAATTTTTTCTATGTT
>UZAF01016758.1:2108-13303 GCA_900617895.1 Haemonchus placei
ACTCACGCAGATGCCTTAAAAAAATTAACGACGAAGTTCAAATTAACGAAAATATCAAAAAGATAATTTAAAAAGAGGGGCTAATGAGGTGACAACAAGTGAGACCTCTGTATTGAATGTCTGGTCTAAGTATTTGACCTGCAAAATTAGAAAAATGACTTTGATCTGAAAAATCACCTGCAACACCTTTTTCGGGGAATTTTAGAAAAATTTGCAGAAAAAAACTGACGTGGTATGGTTTTGTCACCATATTTCTCGCTAATTCCTTATTTTTTTGGGATTTTCTGGACATCATTTGAGGTTCCCAAAGGTCTTCAGTGGTGTGGAATAGTCTAATTTGATAATGTGAACATGCCGAATTGAAAAAGTAAGACTATGCAATCGATTCGTTCTTCATTCAGAACTGCTGAAGGACTTGGCAACAAATTGGATCGAAATACTCCTTATTATAAAAGAATATGATTGCCACAATAATGATATGATTTCTTTAGTGAACTGTGTAGTTGCTACCTGAACGGAAAAGTTTTTTCTGGTCGATCAGAAGAACGAAAACAACAGAACGAAGAACGCATTGTTCTGCTGTTGCGCTAAAATTCGATTTCAGGAGAAAGCATTCAGAGAAGAGGAGTTTTTAGAAGGACTACTAGCAACAGTTCAGAGGTGCTAACACAAATTTTCGATGAGGTAATTACTTTCGGAAATAATTATCCTCCTTAAACAGCTATCAATAATGATTCAAGATTTCAACTTGCCACAAAGCTACAGCTCATCGTTCCCAATCTTTCCCCTATCTCCCCCTTTCCCCACTTTATTCTCTTCATTCTTGTGATAAAAAGTGGCCACCGCCAGTCACTGCACATCCCCAGTACACATTAAAAGTTACTTTAAAAAACAAAAACATTAATGGCAAGATTAAATAAGAGAAGAAGATCGCACAATTCACGTGAATAAGTAGGGCTGCTTGGGCTGCTTCCCAGCAGCAATGCGGTAAAAGTTCGTTCTTTTCCAGTTTGACCCTGGAAACCCAGTTTTCTGGTCAAAAGCAGTCACAGCTCATGTAAAAGATTCGAATCAAGAGGCGACGTTCAAAACAATTCAGTTCGCGATACACCCCCTCACAATGCCCGAGGGAGCCATTTCCAATGGGGGACAGAAACGAAGAAATGTTTTTCTAGGAGCCCACTTATGTTAATGCAATCGAGGTGTAAGAGTTACCAAAAAGCCTTTTTATGATATATCAAGAATCCTGCCTTTCGGCGGCAACCGCCACCATGCTGTCTTTAGTAAGGGGGCATCCTCTGGAAAGCATGCCCATGGTGCCAGTACTATCGAAAAGACAATGCAGCTCTTAGGCTTTTTGAGTCATTTATTCTCTATCAAAATTAGGCGGCTTCAAATACCAAAAATGAGTGGAATTGGATCGACAACAGTGGTTCTGCCACTACAAGGACGACGTGGGCATCGAGTTGAGCTCATTGTAGGTTCAGTAAAGGTCCGATCTTTTTGAACACCTTGTGCTGTGAACAGCCGAAAATGGATAGCTATTGAAGAGCCATACAGTAGAAAAAAGTAGGAGAATGAAAGACGGAAAAGGGAAAGAAGAAAAATTCATCAGCCTCTGTAATCTTTGAAGGAGTGGAAGATTACGCTACATCTTCACTACGCTACGGATCAGAATACATCAGCGATAAACCTGATCTCGTCCTTTTTCAGCTACAAAACGGTAGAGCTTTCAGGAATACAGATAGAAACTGGTTCAAGGTGATGTGATGTCGAACAAGCGACTCGGAGTCGTTCTTTTCGAATAATCCTTGACATTGACATTAATGTAGTAAGACGATCGTCACCCTTCTACCAAGTCGTTTCTTCCATTAGCCAAGTTTACTGAGATTCCAGAAGCTCCCACAAATTTCTCCAGTGCAGCCTTCAATAGCTGTGTCTGTGGGGCCCTGGGACATTTGTGTATCTACAGGTTGGACTATACTTTGCTGCTAGTTCTAATAAATGTCAAGGCCTCCAAGCTAGTTATAATTTTTACCTTTCAAAAAGCCTGCTGATTTTCTAGGAATGAACTCCTGTGCGAGCACATTTATCACGTCCGCCACCCCTTTGGATCCCACCAGAGGATGCGGGGTGTGTCTGGGAGGGTGATGGCGCTGATTTGAACAAATAAATGAGGCATTTGCCTCTTCCAAGGATAAGGTTTATTCCAAGGAATTGTGCTGCAGAGTAAGATCAACAAATATGATTCTAAAAAAATGGAAAAAAAAAGTTGCTCCGAACAGGAATCGCACTCGGCGCCCACGCGAGTCCGAACCAGCGCCCTTAATCACTCGGTTACTTTGGTTTTTCCAGAGAAAACACACCTTCCCCTTTACTGAAAGAATCAATCAATCGTGTAGATGATTTCAAAAAGTTAGCTCGAATATGATTCATTCCCTCGGTTATGGATAGCCTGACATCTCAGCCGATCTGTCACATTCGTATGACCCTTCCAAATCATTTTTTGCTCATCAGGGTGCAGGCCTAAACTCGAAAGCATGGCTCGGTTCAAGAGTGTTCTATCCTTTTCAAGCCAGACTCAAGGTCTGGGGTCCAAAAAATGACTTAAACCT
Source organism: Haemonchus placei (assembly GCA_900617895.1). Taxonomy (NCBI): domain Eukaryota; kingdom Metazoa; phylum Nematoda; class Chromadorea; order Rhabditida; family Trichostrongylidae; genus Haemonchus; species Haemonchus placei. The sequence continues at coordinate 4,724 of UZAF01016758.1, forward strand.
GGTAATAGACCTTGAAAATGCCATCGTAGCGCAATCGTTCTGACGTTATAAGAAACGGGCAGTAATAGCGGATGCTTAGTGGTGGGAAAGAAATACTGAGCGCCTATTAACATGGCAGTGAAGTACGGCTATACCGGTAAGCTTGACTGGTTTCAAAGGTTGAAGTGAACAGTAAAATGGTTACAGCTATGGAAAAACTGCCACTAACCGGTCGATGAGATGGCAGCCGATCGCTTCAATGTCACTTGAGTTGATGGCAAGAATAGAGTGAGTTTACAGAGAAACAGAGACAGCTCAAAAACGATCTTCAACGGCTTGAGTAATGGCAATTTTTACCGCAAGTCGTTGATGCAATGACTCAAAATTCGTATGGGAACTGGTAAAAGAGGAAAGTGAATGTTTTGCAACCGTGATCAATGTCTACTGTATCCTTTCCAGTGATGAATGAATCCACTTCAGCTACGAAGTATAACTTGAGCAGGATTCATACTCCGATTTTCGAGCGTCCAGTCCTCCTTCCGTTAACTTTAAGATTGAAAATAGTAAGGGTTGGAAAAGCGCAGCTTAATAAAATTATAATAAAAATACGTAACCTGCTTATCAAAACTTTAAATCAACATTTTCATAAATTAATTCACATAAATAAAAATACGAAAATAATTGAAATAATCAGTAATACAATAATAATTTTGAAAAGTAAAATAACAGTTCAAACTTATGAAAAAATGATTATGTGCTAGCAACATCCCATCGACGGCGAAGCTTTGGACATATAGGGAGAATATGGGTGAGCAGCTAGGATTGAAATCCAAGTTGTGAAGGCCAGATCACATGAATTGAAGATGTAAGGATATTTGAACAGGGTCGTATTCGTAGTAGAACTGTGTATAGTTTCAGACCCATGATGTGAGAGGGGGTGAGTGACGTGACCCCAGAGGAGGGAGGGGAGGGGGAGGGAAGATATGGAGTACAGAAGAAGCGGGAGCTGGATGAGGCTGATTGTGAGAGTAGACAGCTAGACTACCCAATGTGATTTGCGACTCCCCAGTGCTCACTTGTAAGCATGAACCTAGAAAGTCAGTTGAATATGCGGCAATGAAATGCTCAAACGGAGAGGGTTGGATATGGTGAGGAAGGATGAAAAGCAGTGATGAACATGGGTACAGTGACAGTTTCCCATACTAATGCGGCAGGATGGTCGCAAGAATTCCACGTTTCTAGGGAAGGCTCGTGAATAGCCTTGAACATCAATAAAATATTGTAGTAAACAACAGTGAGTACCTCAACGAGCACGAACGAATAAATAGACCAAGAAAGCACGGAAATGAAGGAAATGCTCTATCGTATAGGAACAACCGACAATTGTAGTTACACTCTGTTAATACTGAAGTTCTAAAGACCATGGGATAGTTATACAACTTCGTGCAAGAATTCGGGTGAATAAGAGTGAACGTTCCCAACGGAATGGCCTTCTCATTGACTGGCCCTATAGGAAAGTGCCGTATTGAAGGAATGTCAGGAGAAGGCCTTATACTTGAGCAGTTTTGAACGAAAGAAGAAGCCATTATCGAGATCTAAACCCATTGGACGAACGAGAGAGAGCGTATAAGAGGGTATGGAAGTCTTAAACGGGAATGGATAAGACCGACAATTTGAAAGCAAAGTTACAGGTTCGAGTACTAACCAGGACGGAACATGGACGTTGACTTGTTCACAATTCAGCACAGTTGTAGATAGTAGAAAATTTTCTAGGATACAAGCCAATGTGTCATAGAAATATATGGCCTGGCCAGTCCACTGGATTGTATCATGTACATCTGCGCATGGCTGAGAAACGGCCAGACAAGGACGGTCAGATGATGCAGCTGGCACGTCGGCGATTAGGCGGTTTTGCGACCGGTCATAAACCATGGCACTTCAGACGACATATGCATCTGAATAACGACCCTCCCTGGACGGTGGTGATTGGGTGCCGTAGAGGAGCATAGCCTGATGATGTACCGTCAACAAATCGAAGTTCAGGGTGGCAGAGTGCTTGGGATGGAGTGCAAATAAAAAAGATAACTACACAAAGGCGAGAGAGTTGATGGAGAGGACCCATACAATGAATAAGGTTTCGCAAATTCGGAACGTTGAATGCACTCGTAGCTAGTGCCATTCCTATAACAGGAAATCTGCATCAAAATAATGAAATTGTTAATTTTAACATTATCCTATGGCTGGCGAAGACGATAGAACATCGATGGCCAGGTGCAGTCGGGTAATTCTCATAACGAATCGTTTAATGCCGTTATATAGCCATTACCCATTAAACAGCCATAGAATGATACGGATTACCCAGGGTTGGAACTAGTGACAACCACCACCCAAAACACATTGCTCTCTGGCTTTCCATGATTAACTAAGTAGGGATGTGCAAACTGTGCAGTCTGATGAAGACTGTGGCAACCATATCCGTATGGAAAGATAATGTAGAGCTGCTGCTTTCAAATAGGAGCAGCTATATGGCCCATCCCGAGAATAGACCAGACCGACGCTGCGAGCTGTACCCCTCTTGACACTTGTTGTCAACCTTATCAGGGCGTAGGTGGTGTTGTGGAAACAGACTACCAGTCTTTGGTTGGTTGGTTAGTTGAGACCAGACTTGTCTGAGAGGATGAACGCCCTGGCTCGTACATCGGCTGGCCACCACAAGTCATTAGAGGATACATACGTATTCAAAACGTCACTGCAGCTTTGAAAGGAAGTGGAATGAATGCCTCTTGAAAGAAGCGAAATCGATTAAAGCCAAAAACTTTAGTCTCTATCCTCCTCAAACCAGTTACCAATACTTTAAGACAGAGGCGAAGAATAGAGCTCAGAGGCATGCTAGGCTTGAGGAAAGAAAGAACTGAGAGATGAGCCTCTTTGAAAAAAAATTGACTTGAATTCTAATAGCTTGAAAAAGATATAAATGATAAAGTTTAATTAACGAGCAAAGAGCATAGCTAAGTCCTCCGATTACAGTCGGAACGAATACTTCACCACGAAATCTGGAGCTATAGCTAAACGTTTGAGAGAATCGGCGACATTCATCCCGCCTGACAAACGCCATGCACTCGACTTTCATTCGAAATTGCAAATTTGCACGTAGTCCTTATTCGTTTACGAAAAATGATTCATAGGGACTGGCAAATGCATAAGTTATAACAAAGTAAACAACATGTGATGAAGAGTAAACAGAATAGTAGATGGCAGATATGACAACAAACATAAGAAACGAGGCATCGTCTCCCTTTGGGAACTGGCATGGTTCCTCCCTACACCGAGTATTGGGAATACATGCTTGAGTTCAAAAGAAAATCTATAAAAAATGGCAAAGGTCAGCGCATTCTAGTAAATAACTGAAAGGGTTTGAATAAATGAAAAGCCGGGGGCTAGTTACATATGACCCAGATATGACAACAAACATGAGAAACGACCCATCGCCATCGCCCACCGTCATATTTCATACTGGCCGGTAGAAAAATGATTCATAATCACGCGAACTGACACTTTCTTAGCCATATTTCCCATTAGAATGTAAGATTGCCAAGCATCAGCGCTATAGGATTTAAGCTGATCTTCCAGCCCAGTTACTAGCCTTATGATCAACGGAATTCAGAATTCTCCTCCACAAATACTGTTCTTATCCGGTTCCCTCAAATGCCGCTGCTCGTTCGCCTGGAATAAAAACGCCCTCTCATCGGCGGGACATCAAAGAGCTCATGATCTCAAAGTGTGTTCGTCCGAAAACCCGTTGACAACCGGTAGTGCGAAAATCGACTGAAAACCGGGAAGGAAACGTTTTATGTGCTCTTTCCCAGCAGTACGGAAAAGAGGATACGTTAGTATCTGAGGCAACCAGGAAAATCGAGATCATCGTTCATATAAGGCATGTGAATAAAGAAGTGCTGACGACAACAGCGACGATGACGACGACCGTGATGACAACCCGCCCACAAAATGGCGACAGGCCGTCTCCTCGTGTGTCCGGGATTTGATTTGTCGTCCCTTTGTACGCTGAAAAACAAGCGTACTCGTTTTCCCAGTAGTTATTACTAGAAGTATTGAGTACAAAACTCAACGGGCTTTTTGAACTCGACGACTATCAGATGTAGTGAGCTTCAATCGGGCAAAATTCAACAGAACAGTGAGGTTTTCCATAACGTTTTCCACTTTGAACCCACTTTGAGGGTAGGTCAACCGCAGGTTTGGTTCCTCCCTTACCAGTTAGACCCCTTCGCCAGCAGTAAAGCAAACTTTGCAATTTCTAGAGCAATCTGCGTGCGTTCAATTGAAGTTCAGGGATCAAACCACTTATTTTTAAGTAAAGAAGTTAGCAAATAGAAAAATAGCAATTTAAATCTGGGCGAGTTCGTACTGGAAGGAAGTTCAAAACCGTTCTCGCTGCGAAGAAATCTAGTCACGCCCATCCGTACAAAATTGCCCACTGGAATCCAGATTTGGCGCAAGAAAAACCTGTGTTCCACCCATAACTCTCCAAAAATGAATATCTCGCTATCGTATCTATACTATTTTGAAACTTCGCGAAATGATACGGAGAGCAGTAATCGTCCAGCCACTGTACTGATGTCAGCTTGTCAGAATTACAGAATAAGTGAGTTCACGCCACTGCATGTCTCACCTATAGTGGATCAGGAATCATCAAACGAGCGGAATGACCAGGTTGCCAAATTCCTAGTCGTATCTCTCTGCTCACCTCTACCATCAGGTGTCGCTGACCCCATCACCTAGTAAATGCTCAAACAATACGTCCACTTGACATCACACAGCAAACTTCATTGCTTTGTTGCCGTACGTTGCTATACGCTGAGGATGCCTACCGTCTCCTGGCCGTACCTTCAGAATCCTAGCAGAACCACCTTTCCTTTCCGAATTTTCATTCCAAAGAAAAGAACAAGAGTCATTAGGCAAAATTTTTTTGAGATGTGCTTCGCAATGAACGCTCTATTGGAGCTGTTGAAGCGTCTGAATGCGTAAGGAGTCCAGGACAAACTGAGAAATCTGAAAAATAATATTATTGCTGGAAAAACCGTGTATGAGAGTATTACAGAGATTCCATAGTAACTAAAAGGGTAGTAGTCGAAAATAATTGGTTTATGAACAATTGAGAGGGATCGAGAGTGTCAATTCACCACCAGACTTGTTTGGGGCGAAATCGGAGTTGATGTAGCGGCAAGTGGCGCACTATCACAGACGCATGGTTACGGGTTCAAATCTCGAATCGTTACCGCTTAGGCCAACAAAGCCTTCCATCCCTCCGAGGTTAGTAATTGGCACCAGATCCGCTTGAGAGGATATACAGGCCTTTTTCGCACTCAAAGCGCTCCACTGATGGGGAGTCAAAAGCAATTCTGGTTGGGATATGATATAAGTAGTGACATGCACAAAATACAGCATAGGATGCATTTAGTGTAAACTCCGATCGATAACTGGTAAAGGTGTCACGGCTACGAAATAGGCTGACAGGAGCAAAATTAGCTGAGCAAAAGGAACAAAACTGGCAGAGCATGAGTCACTTGTCCTTTACCTCCACCCATCGTGCGCACTCAACACGGCATTCGAATGCCACGAACACAATAGACCATGCAACGGGAGGAAAGTTCGAAATACTGTAACCAAGGTGTGTTTAATTGAATAAACGACCGGAAATGAAATTGCATGGGAGCGAACATCTTGGATGGAAAAACCACGTCTCCGGTTCCTCCAAAGGCACAGTTTGCGATGTTATGCTTTCCGAAGATTTCTCAGAGGTAAGAATGTATGGGCTTTAAGAAGGCGACACGGGGCACTGCGTTGTCGAAAAAATATCCAAGACAGGGTGCAACAAGGGCTCAGAAGTCAGTCCCTTCGCCCGCTCTCTCAATAAATATTCTCCGGAAAGGGCATGTTTATCGGCCTTTAATCAGATTCCATTCAAAATAGAGCATCTCTGTGGTGATGCAGTCAGTTGATATATCCTGACATTAACACACGTTCCTCAGCAACGACCGAAATCTCGTTCAAACATTCTTCATTATTGGAATCTCGTCCAACAACAGAAGTAATTGCTTCTAGGATAGCCTAACTTGAGATTTTTGCAGATTTTTCGATATTTTCCCCCCGCTATTCGTTCCGGATTACCGTTCCCGATCTGCAACTCATAACGAAGCATTGAATAATCGCGAGCTGTTTCTTCAAAAGGGTGAGTGAATTCGCCAGCCCAAGTTCTGATAACAAGCCGTTTACATACCAGCTACACCAGAATGTCTTCGTCGGCAAATATGACAACGAACATCACCCGACCAAGTGCACTTAAGAGAAATCTCGAAGAGGCTGATGACGGCGAAAAGACAAGTACGTACTATGGTGTGGAAACTGCGAACGGCGCGTTGACCACACAGTAGTGTTTGCTTATGAAAAACGACCCCCATTGTGGCCAGTATCGGCCGCCAACTAAGTGCTTTCTATAGGTCCCACTGCGTGTTTATTATGACGAAACATCCGGAATCCTCGAATAATCCTGAAGGATAACTCTCTAATCAGAACTCAAAGATCCCTTCCACCCTACTCTTCCATCCTACCCTTTATCTTAACACTTTCAGGAGCTTACAAGGAAAAAGTATCGTGATCGCGGAAGAGCAGTAGCAAATTTGTATATTATCAATATGGCTCTACATATTCCTCAGAGAAGGAACGAGTGGGTTCACGTATTGGTGTGAATTATTCAGTTTTCTGGTTGGTTGTTTCAAGGTTCCATCCATTTCCTGCAGTACAGGTGGGAGGGGTCCCAAATGACTGATGGTGAGTAGATTAAGCAAATCACCATCCCTAAGGTGACTCCCTTCCACCATCGGTGCTTCTCGAAGCGCCATTGAACACATTTCCGCTGAAGTTTGTGCATGGCGTATCCGATATCGAATCCTGAAGAAGTAGCAGCGAAATTACGCCAAGCCACATCCTTATTGGAGTGAATGGTTGGTCCTAGCTTTCATGTCGGTTCTCTTGCAACTTATGGATTGGTATAGCGAATCTCAGAAACAGAACTGAAAATTTGGTAAGGTACGAGTGGTTGCCAAATGGATCCGTCCATTTTGTTCTGACAAACTAGAGTGTCATGTCGAATGATGCTACACGCTATCATTCGAGTGTCAGTCGTCTGATCGGCGTGAAAATCGTATCATCGATTGTAATGTAAGGTGATGAAGGGCGAGGGGTTTTTGTGGTTGCGCCGTCGTGTCACCGTAGTCATCGTCGTCGTGGAACTGTTTACCGCTTCATCGAATTGAAGAACGGATGAAGGATTACACCATGAAAGCTAATTGAGATCTCAGACTGGCTAAGGAACTTAAAAATATGATTGAAGGTTAAAAGGCTATGGCGCTACTAGACCGGATAGCTCTTGAAAAGTTAGATTAGAGGGCAGAGTTCTTGCAGTTGATAGATCCTGCTTTGCGATTGATCCTCCACACATTTGTATTTAGAAACGCACTGACGATGGAGAGCGTAATAGGTCTATTCAAAACCTAGTACCAACAACCTGATAAGGGAGACAAAGCAATTCTGATTAGCGTGGGCGAGTATTGGTCCATGATTCGTCCCACTGAGATACATTTTCGCATTTCGGGACAGAAGAGAGCAGCAGTTGTCAGCAATAGAGATCCTTTAAATTTGAGCTCCAAAAAAATGGCCAAAGCTCTATTCCAAAAACTTCTATCCAATTCAAATTGTGGTCAAAAATACGAGATTAATAGCATGCAAAAGTAATACTCCCATGAAAGCTCAGATGAAGATTGATCAACTCTTTTAAGAATCACACTGGCCCACTCAACCTCTCTACTACGCTAAGCCAAGGAAATCAAGACATGGGAGCGATTCTGGATGACAAATCTCAAGTTAAACGTCAAGAATTAATAATAGTTGCGGAACCAGAACCAGCAACAGGTAGAAGAAATACAGTAGAGCCAAATCAATTGGAACTCGCTGAATAATACAGATGCTCCCTCATTCCAGAAACTTGTTCCATGCAGTGCCTTTGTTTTTCGTTACTTACGGCATTGTATCTCGAAGAACATTAACATATCAACTCCTCAATGTAGCTGGAACACTGAAGGCGTTGTGGGAGGAGAATGATACGCGTTACAATTCGATTACAGCCGAAACTTTATGAAAAATCAACTAAAACTTTATGAAGGCGAAAAGGAACATGTAAGAAGAGAAACAGGATGGTAGACCATTATAAATCTAAGAAAAGGTTCACGAGGGCCATGCTGCTATGTAGGTTCAGATTTGTTTCCTAAAACCTTTTATCCTGAGTATGAGACCTTCCAAAAAAAGAACAGCTTGGGAGTGGATCAGGTTGTGAGAATAAAGGGAACCTAGGCGATCCACTTCACATCCTTTGAAGACCTCTCTAAAGACAGCACAAATCATCTATGCATGGGTTTTTTTAGGCACGATTCCATGTGAACGGAGAGATTATGTGACACCAGTGACGAAAGTGAAATTTTAGTGAATTTCGATCAAAGAAGGCATGTGTTCCGGAATATGGGATCGACA
>UZAF01016758.1:13886-44519 GCA_900617895.1 Haemonchus placei
CTCAGAACTTACATCGTCCTGAGTTGGTTGCTTGATGTTAGGCCCTCCTGAGAGGAAGTCTATGCCCAGCCTACGTAACAGTTTGCTCCTATCTCCTTCACAGAGTAGAAGTCCTCATAAAGTTTTTTGATAGGCACTCAAGTTAACTGCTCAAGCCAAATGTGAGTTAAACACATCCATCGCAAATCCGAGGTTGCAGTTGTCACCTTCTCTTTCACCCTCTCTCAACCCTTCCTTCCTCCCGATCGCTTCCACAAGTTCCTGCACAACTTTTTTCCGCTATTTCCAAGGGTTTTGTGGGTAATATTGCCATATGCAAGGCTACTGTACTCGAGAGTACCAGTATTTTCTCTGAACAAATCGATTTTGTTAGCTGAATTTTGAACTAACAGGACAGTAGCCCCTATCCCAGTCTCAGTAGTCTCCTACCAGCAACCCTGGTAGGAAATCGAGCCTGTCCCGTTTTCAGGCTCACAAAGACCAACGGTGAGAATCCCCCGCTGGTTCTAAGGGCAGCGAAGCATCCACAGACACAGCAGGAAACCATTCGACTTCTACTCGAGACTTTCTAGGTTGCGCAAATAAAACTTGTCGACAGAATACGAAAAACATGAATGTGTTGACCTTACGTCCTAAAACAAAGCACCTTCGTCGTTCTCTATTAAGGTAACGACAATGACCTGTATCTGTCGGCAGCTCTGAAAACTGAAAAGAGCACCCTTCAAAGTGACCGATTATGTGTCGCGCAACACTTCCGCGTTTAATTACCCTGAACATCCTTACGATGGATGATTTTCTGCGCCGAAACGTTCCTCTGTGAGCGTGGGAGATGTCCTCGGTGTGATGGTTCTTATGAAAGCCGTCGCTATTCAGTTTTTATCCACATAATGAGAGGTTTTTTCAGAATTCTAAGCAATGATTGCCTACGGCGCTTTGAAATAAGATGTCGTGGCCAACGATTTCTCGGAATAGACGATGACTGAACACGCACGAGACAAGGCAGAGAGTACCCCCTCATTTCTTCTTTTTTTTTTGTTGCTTTCCTCACAGAATTCAGTTTCTCTCAAATAATGAGACATGTAGGGCTAGATATGCCCTAGAAATAGCGCTCATAAAGTTTTTTTTCTACTAAGTACCCCGTGAAATGGGCCTTTTTACTATTCATTATTACATTGTCTTAGTGAGGTAATGGGATTCGTCCATGCTTCCGGGCGGGATCATCTGGTATTACTCACAATCCTTTCTATTGGGCACCTTCACCAAGCTTGATGTTTGATTATCTTCTACAGCTGTAGGGATGGGTTCAGCACAACGGAAAGTGATCGGTCAACACAGATTCGTTTCTGTTCTGCCCAGCTATTATGAAAATAATATGGTAATGCCTAGGATTTGACGGACAAATTAGGGCTGAGGCAGACCGAACAGTAAGTGCCCTTCTGATTACCTACGTAAATGTCTTTTGCGACTAGCTCAACACCGTTTGCACCTTGATTCAAAAGAATACTTTTTTCCGAGACTTTGGACCATATGCAAGCTTCAAGTAACAAAGTCTATCTTCACTGCTTTCAGTACGTCATCTGAGGTAAATTGAGGTGGGATAAGTGGAAAATGAATTTTTATATTAGAGCTAGCATACAGACCGATTCTTGGCTCAATTGATAAAATTGTCGGATTCAGTAAGCATCGCTGTAGGACTAGAACTGTTGCTACAATGTCCTGAACACTTGGGAATTCACCAAGCTTGGTTATGGCGAACGGCCATTGCAGGATGAACGCAATGACAACTGTAGCCAGCACGACTTTAAAAACTCTAGTACCCCTCCTACCTGACTTTTTTACTTTTTTACTTACTTTGTCTATCGATAATCAACAATCATTGGATAAAAGCCGCAAAATCGGAGATAACTTCGAAGAAAAACCAGTTAAAATCTTTAAAAGAGTTATTTAACTGCTCAATAGAATGGTGTGGGAGAAGAGTTATGAAAATACAGTTAGATAATAATTCAGTGGACTAANTACAGTTAGATAATAATTCAGTGGACTAACACTGCCATGATGGGATAGCAAAAAGAAATGGGTCAGACAGAGAGCCGATGTCGAGCCGCCGGAAGCTGTCAGACGGCGGCTGCGCCAAATCCGGTCCGCCACACCCGTCCCGCTCAGTCTGCGTTACCCGCCTTTGCTGGGGCGCCGGTCTCGAGCCGAATCCGTCCGGTGTTAACTTACACAATATCAAATGACCTCTCCAAAGACGAGTTCTCATGAATAAAGAGGAGCTTGCGGCAGTGCTTTCGTTACACAAGCAACATCAATCGCGATTGACGACGCTGATCTCTATAGTGAGAGTGGACGAGGAGGTGGCCAGCCCAGGGCATAAAAACAAACTCCACGCAGCCGTTATGGAAACTAGAGAAGCCGGAGAAATTTGGATAGTGCCCTGAATAGAGACTAACCATTCTAAGACTTGCTCGAACAGCATTTCGTCCGTCTTACGCTCTATAGTCCAAGCCAACTGGTATGCTTCTCTGTAGCCTCTTCGTTCCTGTCCATCTGTCAAAACCAAACTTAAACTTACCAGCTTACCACTTACTTTAGAAAGGGAGTAAGTGGTACCGTTGAGTGGTGTCTAAAGGACTGAAATGGTTGCTCTGAGCCCAAGCAGTTTTCTAGATGGCATTCCACCAATCTACAAGAACATTTCACCATCTCCTCGCTCTTCCTTTTACATTTTCTTTCTTGAAAGCTAAGAACACATGCAGCATTGTTGTTCGAGCATCGCTATCCAGTTCATCGGTAGCGTATTCACTTGAATGTCACCTTTGAAATCTAAATAGAAGGCGAGTGCATGGCTTATCCGAGAATAAATTGGAGTCGCAGGCTACATGATCCACCATTATGAGAGATTATCGAGCGATATCACTTAGCACCGCTCAAATTCACTCACAAGAAATAAGCAGTCAATTAATAAAGAGCCTGGGAATGGGAAGGAAAGTGAAGAATGAAAGGGGTCGGAGAGATACAGGAGAAAATAATTGGCAAAGCAATGGCGGAGACTGCCTTCTGAGATCCCTCATTAGCTTTTCCGAAAAACAAAAGTTCTACCGACAGGATTTTGTTTTGCTATCCCATCGGGTGTCAATGGAAGTGAAATAAAAATATTTGCTGTCGTGGTTCAGCACAGCAGCAGCGGTGGTGGTGTCACTGAGCCGAATCGCAAACCAAATCAACGCGGCCCTCACCACCGGTTATAGACTCAATTCAGAAACGATTTCAAAGAAAAGGGGCAGAAAGTATGGACGGCAGCTGAAAAGAGACCTAAGAAGGAGACAGGTTTCAAGGTTTCCTGAAATCTTTCCAACTGGTTATCAAAACTCTGTAAAGGGCGCCCGCCTAGGCATGTTCATCAGCCAAGTCGGGCTTTGCGTGATTTACTACTATATATATGACTTGACCAACAAACTTGGAAATCATTATCTGAACCCTAGCTATAGTTAAAGTTACTGGTTCTTAGAGCCTTTACTTGATTGCTTAGTGGACTCAAAGACTGATTTAAAAGCGCATTTCTTCTCATGTTCGAATATACAGTACTATCTACACAGCCGAAGAAGTAGGCTCGTTACTGCAACACAATGTAATAAATAGCGATGAATATTGTTTTTGATCATCAGCTATTGCATCAATCAAATAAGGGCTATCGGCATTTCAAAACATTGAAAAGAAATAGGAATCGAACTTTCTCACAGAAGGATGAAGGTGGGAATAGGGTCAAGGGGCACACTACCGAAAGCCGGCGGATAGAATCTCCGGATGATACTCATTCTGGGGTACCTAGTCTTCTGTTTCGTCCTACGGAGTCAGTCAACTTATCGAATTTACCGAACCTTTCTAAAAAAATTATCAAGCTTTGAGCGGTTGATTTTCAGACCGGATGATTTCTCTAAAAAATACAGCGATTGTTTCGTTCCAGAAAGAGTCCACGGTTTTTCGAAATCCACGATTTCCATTGATTGAAACCATCCATCGAACTGTTAGGATTGCCAAGAGAATGTATAAAATCGTGATACCCCTCAATACAATACCTTTTCAGATCAGTGGCCAAGCAAAATGAGATCAAGGAGATCCTTGTGTGGGTTTTGTACCGACATTCACCCAAGAAACCTAGCAGATTCCCGGTCCTAACTTCGAGTGATTACAATTAACTCAGCCGTCACCGTATCGTTACAGATTTTGACATCTTTCTTTGGTTCGACACAAATTCCCTCCGCATGTGATCGAACGGATTTCAAAGGCCCAAGACGACAGGTGATTCAATCTACAGAGACGCTATGTCAATGGCTTGACTCGGTGTGCATGCACGCGTGATAATTGCCGGCAGGAGAGCGAACAAAGCTTTCGAACCGGAAATCGCTCCTCCTTTTCATCATGGCGGGTGAGAAATCGCCGACGTTTGATTTCCGGCTGCCTGTGTATGGACACTAATGGACGTCGATGAACTTTGTAGGACCAGGAAGCGTTTCAGACAAAAAGGAAGGGGACTACAAAATTCGTACTAGTTTATTTGATTCGGAATTTAAAAGGTAGCCTCTTGAAGGTGACGACATTAGGTTGTGAATGTGGCATCCTTTCATAGGAAACTTCGTTGTTTAAAAGCCTATCAGTGTTATTATTAGAGGTTTTAGGCCAGACATTCAATGGTGTTGGCGAGAAACTCCGTAGTAGCTCGTCACCTTAGATATCTGAGGCTCGGTTGGCTTATACCGTCTTCCCTGGGAACCTCCAAGCCCCACGAGGCAACACGTGCATCTCAACACTGGGTGTTAGGAACCGAAAAGAAAAAAATTTTTCCTTTTATAAGCGTCCAACCTGTGTTAACCGACTTTTGGACTTTGACCGATCAAGTTTTCGGACTTTTTCATTCTACTGTGAGGTCCATTTGCTCCATATTCGTGCAGTCCTAGGATCCAATTCGGTCCTCGTCATTCGAACTTTGTTCCCAACTGGCGGCGTTAGTCTACTTCTAGAAAAGCCTTTCCTTACTGTATCATGTGTTTGTATATTTGAGAACGCAATAAAACCCTACCGCGAATTCTGGTGAAGATCCGGTGCGCGGCGCATCAAGAAAGGTCTTGTCAAGGTCCAACGCGCTCTTGTTTACTCAACACGCCAACAAAATAGTCTTTTGGACAAAAATACTCGATAAAACTGAAGACAAGAGCATAAAAATTGCTCGTTTAAACATTTTATCAAAGCTTGTATGATTTCGCGATCAATTAATGCCACTCTCCTATGCTTAGAACTCGGTGATCTTAGAGTCGGTAATCCACGAACACACCGTGTTCCTATTGATCAGCGCTATAAAGTACAATACAGCTACTATCCAAAATATCACATAAAAGAACCATCGAATAGACTTCCACCGCGATCTTTGACGCTGCATACGACGACGATGGCGAGGCTTCAATTGCGCCATAGCCAAAGACTCCATCGATGTTGTCAGATCAATCTAGAATGCCATTGGAAGGATTCTGATGTTTGAGATAGTAGTCGGACTCCTCGAAAGTGGGAGCCTTGTTGGGGTGAGCGGGTATCAGATATCCAGATTGATGAGAAAGTGTTCTCATAGAGAAGACAACCAGAAGTAGCGGATACTGAAGGAAAAGTCTGATCGCAGCACATTATGCTTATGATAGACTCATTATGATGCCCTACCAAGCTCTACCACTCTCTCTGTCTTCGATAGACGATTTCTCGCTCATACTACCTCATCTGTAACTGCTCCTTCAGCTGCGCGATGGTTGAGACATCCAGAACTGTTTATACCGGTTGCAAGGTTGCACAGAATATGCAAGGAGCGTAGGCGAATGTGGCTACAAAGATTCCCTTTCTCTCATTCCCTCTTCAGATCAGAGCTCTCCAACCATCCGGCAACCACAGCATGCACAGCCGCATTACTTTCATCCTCGTCATAGCCTGCCTCTTCATCTAGGATCACCTCATCAGCAAATATGTATCGAGAAAGAAGGCCAACCTAGCTCAGAGGAAAAGGGATTAGGATAAACGGACCAGAGTGTAGTCGAAAATAGATAACCGAAAAAGTCTCGAGCTGAATCTTCAAACAAAAGAATAATGCAAAATATCGTACATTCTTCTCTTTGGCTCTTCTCACCACCCTCAACGCCTTCATGAGCTCCGTTACGTCAACATTGCTACTTGATACCGGAGTGTTCTAAACTATTTTTTATTTACTTTTCAACAAATATGCACTTTTCGATAAGCGATCGGTTGCAATCAAAACTTTCTTCATGTTCTTATACTTTGCACTGAAACAGAAGTAGAAGTTTCAGCAGAACTTCTATGGGTAATTAAATCAGATCGCTAAGATCTGATGCCATTTTTACACACTCGTTGTTATAAACGTCCTCACTAACCATATGCCTACTCTAGAAAGGTAAAAAGTCGTAAATAGCAATTGGAAACTTCGTTCCCATTGAAAGCTCGAACTCAGTACGAAAACTCCTTCACTAAGTGCTCTGCCTCTTCCTCAAAGGAAAAATTTCATACTGGTTTATAGTTCTCACTGCTATGTACAGTAGGATACCCCCACGAGGCCTAACACATTCTTTTGAATAACTTTCCCATTCATCTCTGTTGCAAAAAGCTCTCACCGATCCCGACGTGATCTTCTTTTTTGCAATGCTGTGTTTCTCCTAAAATATGACGCTGAGAATGTGATTCTAACCTTNAAATCTTGTGCCCCACCTGGAAACCCTCACTCGGTTTCGATTTGTCCGAGGGAACAGATGGCGACTTCGAGGATGAACTCATTACATCAAAATCTAAAAGCATTCCTCAATCTAACGAAGGACTGAGTAAGGTTGGCTACTCAGTTTGGCTCCTGGCCCGTTGCTCTGCGGTAGAACCGACCTGCCTGTGTATCTGACGCGTTGGGGTGATGCCTTCGAATTTTGTCAGATGTGGATCACCCACTCCGCAGCAATTTTTCCCTCTCTCACCCCATCCAGCTACCGGAAACTACCCAGTCCTATGGCTCACAATTGTTTCTTCTTATGCCCACATGCTAGTCGTGGTGTCCTCTCTTGAACCTTCCCCGCCTGCTCCCCTCAGCGTTTTGAACTTGTCGAGGAGGGTTTTTTTTTACCGGATCACCGTGACGCTCCGTGCCATCTCCCGTACGCGCGGCAAGGATACCTTCAACTTACTCACCCTGATTTCATTGTATTGTGTTGTGGTGCTTGTTAGCCAACCATGCTTGCTAGTCCCCATCAAATCTTTAAGCTAGCTATGACAGAACCGAAAAAAACTCCCTGTTTCACATCGAGTTGTTCTTGAGCCTTGAACTCAAAGAGGTCAGGTCAAGAAAGTGGTTATGAGTTCGTCGGTCGTGTTAACGCTCACCAAGCACCCGAACAGTTTACCCAGTGGGACTCAGAGTTAAAAGCTAAACGACTAACCTCTAGTAGAATTGTAACAATGATGCCGCTTACCCGATACTCGCGTAATTGATTTTTTATCATCTTCTTTTGATATTGGTTTCAAGCCACCAACCCTGAAAAAATATGAGAGCAGTGGTTCAGCGCTGAAGTCGCGATGAATCTCGTCCGAAATGCTGCAGCCCTACCCAACAAATAGATAGCTCCGCCCATCTCCGAACCATTCGCTTCAGCATTGCAAATGCCGAACCCCTTAACAGATTGGTACATCGATGGGCTGTTTCACGGTAATCTTTGAGGCCATATCTTCAGGTAGCCACGCCCGAACGGATTGGTTCCTCAACCGAGCGTAAGTTCAGGTTCGGTTCAGGAATAGTGCTACCATAAAGGCTGTGAAGTTCCACTCAAGTGAATTTAACCTGGTAGAAAGAATTGCGCAAATTTATTTCAATAAAAGACAGTGTCTAACACATTTAAACAACTCGTCAAAACAAAATGAGAATGAAAAATATGAAAGTATGAGTGACATTAGCATCTAAGTGATTACAAGAGGTACAATACAAATAAGAAATGTTAAAAAAATAACCGTCAATATGGCGACTGATGTCTAGTGACAAAAATAAATACGAAGCGAATCTACACAGCCACTCACTCAGTTTTCACTCACACAGGGAAAAAATGGGTAAAAAACTTGCACCGTAAGACAAGTCGCTGGTTATATGATGGCAAAACTAAAGGGACGGGAAGGCTAACCAAAGACAGCTTGGGATAAAACCTACGCTTAAGTAGCGGCTCTGGGTCAATATTAGCTAAAACTATCTGTTTTCAGATGTGATGTCCAGAACGTTAAGGTCTCTGGAGTTGAAAGCCTGCAGGCAATGGGCATTTTGGGTGTAAAGGCGCACGGACTAGAAGATATCATAGCGACTATACAAAAATCAAGCTCATTTTTCGATGCCGTTCAAACCACGTTTATACTCGGAATAAGCTGCCGGCCTGTACTGAATACAAATATTCTTATAGGTCCTAGATTCACCTCGCTCCCACCCCAGAGCGAAAATTCCGACGGATGGGGTATAGCGAACGCCGCGTCGTGTATGACGGCAGCCTGCGACGGCAGGGAGTCATGTCAAGACACTACTCCTCACTCTAATCTTTTTACAATAACCAGCATAGCGATCTCTCCATGGATGAATTTCGCACTATTTTTCAATATTCCGTATTTAATTACGGCGAAAATCGATATGAGAAGATAAATTATTGTGGATAGGTTGCTAAACAGAACTCCAGAACAGGAGTTTCGACACCAACGTCTAGGGTCGCAGCGCAAGGCAATCCGGTTTTAACGTAGCGATATGATGACAACTATGATCTTCACTCGATTCTGACACTGAACATTTTCTAGGTGGGAAGCGATCCACTTCAACTTTACCGAGTATAGACGAAGCCTCGTTTGATAAAACAACTGCTAAGTATTGCTTCGAAAGAGAGAATTATGTATCGTGAAAAAACGTCAGCCTATAAATTACTATTACATATTCGAATCCATCTAAAAACAGTTTGTGCAGTAACTCTTCCCTATACTACGACAAAATGACCGCACCTACAAAATTTTATCCCGATGGATCTAAAGGTCACTCAAACCCGTCTTCCCTTTTTACCTAACTATATTCCAGGTATCTATCCTATCGAATAAATATGACTGTCAGAGGCTCTAAACTAGCACTGGCTCTTTTTCTACTTTCAGGCACCTCTTACAACCACTTTGACAGGCAACTTTTCGCCTAAATTTCGCTTGGCATTTGATATGTGAGAGTGACGCGCAAGAGGCACACTTATGAACTTTTTCCATTTGGAAGGAAAACAGTAGCTCATTGTCGTCTCCGCAATAGACGCAAGTTGCAGCGAACTGTCGACAGTGCTGGAAATGTCCCTATATCATGCAAAAAAAGTTACCCCTTGTAAGAAAAAGGTAAAACAGCTGAAGAAGAAGTAAAACAATACCTCACAAGATTCGATGTGGCATTTAGCATAATGGGCTATTGGTTCAAGATGTGAACTCATATCCTTATTATGTACACGTACAAGATCCGACAGAGAAAATAGGTCCTGCGAATGCAGTAAGTGCTGTTCCATAGAAGTGAACAGTGTTCGAAGACTGCAACAAACATCAAAATATCGATCAATATCGAATAGCCATACTGCAACCCAGAAAGAGAGGAAGAATGTTATGCAAAGGTTCAAAAAAGACAAAAGCATAGGTAAAAGGCGTGTTAAGATAACATGCACATATCTCTACATTTGAACCCATTCAGCAACCACTTCCTCACATCTGCTTTCACTCCAGAAATGTGAGGAAGCTGAAGAGGGATTCCAGCCCGCACAAAGAGACTCCATTCTTTACAAATACAAAGCACAGGTCACATTCTGATGCTGTTTTCAGAGCAACAGGTGTGGGAATAAATCTAGCAGCAGGCACAGTTTGCGCGATTACAGTGTGTTCTTATCGAAACCTTCAAGCTTTATCCTCCCTACCAAAATTCAAAGTTCCGATAAATAGGGCACGAAAACACTAGGTCATATTTGTTGCTGATCCTTATTCAAAGCTGATACTGGAATAAGTCGTTACCTGATTGAAAAGAGGAAGCCAGCAATAAAATTAAGGAAAACGAAATCGGCTGCAGTGGAAAGTGAATACTTACTGCCCAATCTTTGTCTCAGTATTCTCAGCATCAGGGCATTCTTTCACAAAATCCCACATATATGAAAGCTTCTCTCGTAATACAATCACATGTTTGAGAACCCGTATTTTTTCAACCTGAAACTTTTGAACAATCATCAGATTGATCAATAGGTCTAGCGACTTGTACGAACTGACCATTTGTGGAGCTACAACGTTTACATGAATTGAAGGCACATCACGAACTTCTAGTAAAAAATGTAAGGCAAGATCACAAACAGGGAATTCACTGAAAACAGTATTTCTCACATACATATCTACGCAAAAGAATGAGCAACAACATAAAAATTAACGCTATAGATCATGGAAAAGCCACAAAAAAAACCTTTCCTTTGGAGTTACTACGAATGTGATGTTATCTTACTTGAAGTTCCACGTATGTAATATTCTAGCTGGTATTATTGATTTTGAACCTTGGTGGCAGCACTGACAGAAAACCTTCCCATAGTAATCACAGTATCTGAATCAATACCACTACAGTGAACACTTCAGTCGTGGGGCACTGCTTAGTGGTTTCCGATTCAAGGAAACAAATGGAATACAAGAAGAAGGCTTAGTGAAATACTGATTAGAAACTGGTTCAACTCACTTGACCCGTTTTATATACTCTTTTTCCACTCTGATTCCGCATCCAAAACATCGATAATTCTGAGCTTCAAGTAGTACCTTTACGCTGGAAAACATGCTGTAAAGAGTGTCATTCCGACTGTGCTTCAAAATGAAAAATAAGAACCAGTATGTGCAAGTGCATTCCATTCTTGCCTGTAGTCATAAGGTAAATATTTAGTCGAACCTTTCGCCCTTCCAGAGCGTATATATCCAAGATTCTTGAGGAGGAGTCCATTCCGGTTCAGCAGTAGATCGCGACGAACTGCGTCCGTGCTCCTCCTCGCTGATACTCTGTGAGGTAGTGGGTAACGATAGAAGCTGAAATGACTAGAATTATAATATACGCTATTAAATCCTTAGCCGCCATTCGAGGTGGATACGATGGTGGTGTTCATCACACGGCTTAATCTTTGGGTTTCAACCTCTGTTTCTCAACAACAGAGAAAAAAGAGGTGAGATATACCGTATCAGATGAACTAACGCAAAGCTGTGGAACTCATTTTCATTTTGACAGGTGCCCTCCTAAAAATCTACATCAAAGAACGCAATTGTTGAAGTGAGATATATGGCACGAACATATTACGTCTTAAGGTAACTTCTCAGCGATGATAGAAACAGTAAAAACGAAAAAGTTAGTGAAAAACTTGCCCTGTCCGTGTTTCGAACAAGGTCATCCATCCAATGAGAAACTCGCTCGTCACGTAAGGTTTCTCTACTTGTGAAGCTGCAATAAATTGCCTGATTAGTTATTCTGAGTCTTTGCTTCGTAGGACCTTTCGTCAACCAAATGGAACCATTTCTTTTGGAAGATGTTAACGTAAGATGATTTGTATTGCCTTCGGAAACAATTGAAAATTCGAAAACAACTAAGTCTTCTAACGATGGAGGTAAAGTATTGCAACATACTTACCTCTCCAGAACTGCAGAAGCTACTTCGCTCCATGTAACCTCAGGTTTCCTGGAGGGCGAACCACCGACCGTACCGCGAGTAAGCCGATGACGTCTGTTTGGCCTACAATTAGAGCTTTGCAAAAAAAGATAAATAAGTGAAAGATAGCCGCATAATAGAATCAATATTACCTTCTCATACTCCTGAAGATTGACGGTCTAACAGTTTCATCATCCTTGATCTCAAACGGCGGGCAGAATCTATCAGGAGAACAATCACCACTCGCTTCCTTCAGGTTCTCAGCAGAAGATCGATCGGTACTCATGCTTTTGGGAATACGATGCACAGCAAGGGGAAATTTCGAATCAGTCTAGTTGAGAAAAAGTAATTATGTTGAGGAAATGCATAGAGTTCTCATTTATAGAGTACCTCATGAACTAAACGAGATAACTCAGGGTCTTCCGATACGTCGTTCAACCATCGCGCCTCCTCTATTGCGGCCAGTGAAAGGCGAAGTGAATACATGTACATATTCGACTAAAAAACCTAGTGAAGTATTCGAAATAATGGAATAAAAAAAGAAAAGGGACCTCTTCCAGATCTTTCGATATGTTCGCATCCCGCTGACGAAGAGCAATAAACTCCTGTTCCATTTCTTTCCAATACGGCTCTTGAGGAACAATTTCCATGGATGGCGGCAATTCGTTGGTCACATAGAGATTGTTTATCCACCCGTGCTGTAAAAACGACACCATTCACTATTCACCAGTAGTGTGGTTACAACAACTTGAAGGGGGTTGCGTAAAGCGATCAAGTTAATTTATAGAGCTTCGTTATTACAGAGCGTTTGAGATACTGACATACAAAAACAATAGTTAAATTGAACGATAATTAATAATAACAATAATAAATTGAAATGAACTTGAATTCAACATTAAGAAGAATTCTGAATGGAAAATGCTTGATCTCGCACATTTTACAAGCCGAATACTCACATCTATGCAGAACGACGAAGGAGTTGGAAACGTTTTTGGCAGCGATCCAGATATGGTATCTTGATTCACGGTAGAGGAAGATGGTGTTGGAATCGGACAAGACGTATCGACTCTTGAACAAGATGGGCTGTTTGTCGTTAATTCACTTTCCGAACTGGATCTAGACCTAAACAGATGGTCTTTGAAAAAGCCATAACGCACGCGGAACAATCGACACCTGATTACATTACATAAACCAATCGACATACAGCCGGCATGAAATTATCGATCTCAGAGCTATTTCATATTGATGAACAAAAAAGCGAAGTCATTACCGAAAAGACTGTTTGAAAACAAAAAAAAAACGAGCCAAACGCAAAGGAAATAACAAACCTGTGTTGGCAGTGAAGAGAAAGCTCGGAAGCCGTTTTGAAGTCAGAGAATGTAGATGGTATAGGGCTTTGCTGGACAGACATTCGAAGGTCGCCATCGTCAGAGCTTGCGAAACTGAAGGCGCAAAAAACCTACACTAGATAATACCAGAATCAATACCCACCTTAGTACTTCGGTGCAGTGCTGAACAAAGAACTCACCTTGTGAACGAAATTTTGTCCACTTCAACCATGTCATCAATCTGATCATCCAACTCCTGTTTGCGGGATAGTATTCGTTCCATCCATGCAAGCGTGGTCTAAAGGAAAGTATGATCCTTTTGACCTTTTGTTTCCAAACATATTATTGTTTTCGCGCAGGATTTGGTTAACTGACGGCGGTTAGATTCTATAGTCTATGCACGACTCATTGAACATGAGTGCTTCCAAATCTAAGAATTATGCCAGCTTTCGAGTTTAAAGAAACACAAAAGAAAAAGGGAGGATAAACATTTCGAAAACCTCAAGTTCTTAAATAAAAAATTTTGGAAATCAATTTCGGTTGACAACTTAAGTAACAAGAGGATGAACCGAATACTAACTGGTAAGTTCCACTCAAAACTCATCAGAGCATGATAGCCATTCATAATAAAAGCTTGCAAACGCCAACTGATA
The DNA here is from genome assembly GCA_900617895.1 of Haemonchus placei. Taxonomy (NCBI): domain Eukaryota; kingdom Metazoa; phylum Nematoda; class Chromadorea; order Rhabditida; family Trichostrongylidae; genus Haemonchus; species Haemonchus placei. The sequence continues at coordinate 27,596 of UZAF01016758.1, forward strand.
AGAGGTCTTCAGCTAGGAAAAAATAGAACAATAGCAATAGGAGACAAAACAACCTAATAGACGAAGTTCCATCGGATTAGTGATGGTATCACTTTGCGGAAGCTAAAGGTACACCTAATCCAAGTGGTTGTACAAAAAAGCGCCGATCTAGTAACAGTACAGTCCAAATGTTTCGAGCTAGCCAAAACATGATTCACCACACCGAAACGCTGTAAGCGTATTGTATGAATCATTTCGTGTGAAGGCTGTAGAGTTCACGAAGTGCTCCCAAACCAAAACAATCCCCAAATTTTTACAAAAACAGCGTAACTTGGTTTTGAGCTGTAAGATCGTGTGATGTAATGGCTTGTATTGGGAATTTGATCGCCAATACATACTGATAAAAAGTAACATACTAATTCTCCAATCCACCGTCACGAATTGCTACATAGAACTGCCGTGTATTGTGTGAACAAAGTCCACTGCTTTACGCTGACAATCATTTTTACGAGATATTCAAAAACCCAGTAGGACAAGTGCCCATATTAGTATAATCCTTCAATTTTGGGACGAAGAAATATCAAAGGAATGACTACATGATGTAAGAATGGTCTTGACGAAAAATCAAATACAAACCAATCCAAAAGTCATAAGGATAATCGGAAAGTAGACAGCATGAAGAAAATTGAGAAGACGTCTCGAATGTATTGGACGTAATGCACTCAATGTTACAGAAAGGGCGTCTTTTGGGAAGATTTTTCTGACCTTTCTTTCAATTTAGAATGGAACTGCTTAAAAAGCAAGTAATTGTCGAACCGGCATAATTATACACAACAAGGCTTGAATATGTATCTGTGTTTTCCTCACTTTGCTTATATGAAGTGCTGGGCGTAAATTTATTGAATTCCTCATTTCTCTTCCTGTAAAAAAATTCTGGGTTTCCTCTCGAGTGAACGAGCAAGGGAACAAGTTCATCTTTCAACCACATAACGAATAGATGGTTTGCAAAAACTTTTGTGAGTGGAACTGGTGAAAATGGCTTAGGTCGATTTCAAATGTTAGAAAAAGTGAGCGTTCTGAGTGGAATAAAGTGAAAGCGCTCACTGTTCATTTGATTCCGTTCCGCCTGCCATTGCTTTCATATGAAAGTAGAACAGTCCGTGACCTGTGTGAGCGTTTGGCTACAAACATGCTGCCATGAAGTATTGGAAATCGATACTGAAATCAATGGCTATTCATCATAATGCCGATAATCTAAGCCTCTTAATCGAGCAGAAAAAAGATAGTATGTGTACAGGAGCGAAATGTTATGGGAAAATTGTCTTGTAATATAAAGGTGGTCTGTGCCCCTTCTTGGGCGTGCTTCTCTGTATTCTAAGTTATCCCTGTACATTCGATACACGTCTTTCATTAACAATTCTAAGCTTCCATGGCTCAAATTATCATGCTTTGATGTTCCTGCTTCTTTACAATCTCAAGCAGTGTTATTCTCGGTTTTACTTTTTGTTTTCTTTTTCCTTCTCTTTTGATAAGACTATTTTCTACATATTGTCTTCCCAATATTTCCACAGTTCACATAAATTTTTAGAATGATGTCGACTTTAGCTTTATAGTGTCTTCTTATGTGTCTTCCGGGCCACCATGGTGACCCGCTCCAATCCCATTGATTTCACAAACTTACGAGCTTCGGCTTTTCGGAAGGAGGAGCTTAGCTAGAAAAATGTTCCTGGACCCTTATACATGGTCATACTTGCTTGTTGAATGGAATTTTGATTACTTAGAATAAATAGCTCAAAAGGGTCTTTCTCGTACGGTATTCCCAGAGGAAATGTTTGGCACACTTCAACGCTCCATTGATCGCACTACACCTCACTCAAGCTTCATCATCTCCTCGCCGTTCGGGTTACCCACTTCATGTCCTGTCCGCTGGGGTTTCCCACCTCATCTCCTGTCCGCTCGCGTTTCTTACTTGTAATAACATGTCTCCAGTTCATATCCTGTCCTTTCGGGTTTCTTTCTTGTCGGTTCAGTTTAAATCCTGTCTGTTCGGGTTCCTTACTTGTAGCAATGTGTTCAAACGTGAAAGCCTATTGCCATTCTGTCAGCTTGTCAGCTATCATTTCCATCAGTTTCAGGTTTATGGCTGGCGAGTGAAGGCGTACCGGTATGAATTCTAGTCATGACCATATTTTTGATCAGATCAAATTCAGGCTTGATGATGAAACAATCGATCCTGAAAAGGTAAACTTCACATTCATATTTGAAACTTATATGCACGACTTTATAATGTCCTAACTCCTTTTTCAGAGATCATTTTGGGTTTTATTATCTTCTTTAGTGCTATTTGTAGTATGGATAGTTTTTCTTACATATTATTTATCCCGTGTCGTTGGACCAATCGTTTCGTTCATATTGAACAGGTGGGTCTTGTCATGATCTCTGCTTAAACCCCCTTCCCTTTCAATGGGAGAATTGTAGCGAATCACTATTTTTCTTTCCAGATACCTACGCCTCACAAAAACCCCTGGACATATCAAACTCACGAGCTTCTCTCTTAGTCTGCTCGGTGGCAAGCTTATGTTCAAAGACGTATGTGACTTATCAGTGGGAGAGTTTTTTCTCATTCAGTAACATGTACATTGAGAAGTGAGTTACAGTTTCTGTTTGCGAACGATGACTACTCTCTTCGAATAAATGACGGATGGATAGTGTTTTCGTATTGGAACTATGTTCCTGGTCGAAAAGTGGACTTCAAAAGGTATCCTGGATAGTTTTGTCCTTGTTGTAATGGTCTCTTCGAGGGTGATAACTTAATTCAAACCTTAAACTACGGCTCTTCATTCGAGCTATGATTTTTTGAAGCTCGTTACTTCGTTAGCATTCGCTCTTCGTGTTTCCAGCCCAGTCACAGTACACTAGTCAATGAATTTGCAGCAATTCATCTCGGTTGCACCTTTCTTTGAATGGCTTACAAATCCACATCTACAACCGGGTTCAGCGATACAAAGAGATTGCTAAGCTGTTCCGTATGGAAAAGATTTTCGGAGATGATGTCGAGGTTAAGAGAGCAGTTCCAATAGACAGGTTGAGCTCTTTTTATTTTCTTTTTTCCTTTTATTATCCCGTACCCCATCCAGCCAGTAGCAGTTCTTTGTCACTCAAAAGAGTTTCTCACGGAATTGTTTGTTTCAAAGGGAGTTTCTTAATTCCTTTCCCCTTTGCAAAATCTCGTATTACTTACGCTGTTTTTGAAGTTCCTGGGTACCCTCTCTACTTCACTTGAATAATAGTCGTTCGCCTGTGCAACTTTGAGTTCCTTCAGCGCGACGTTATGTTACTTTGTAAGTAGAGTGCCCTAGAGTTAGCTTTGCTTGCATTGAAATTATTATTTGTGTCATCATCTTTTATCCTTTACTTGCATTATCCGAATTCATCTTGGAAGAACCTTCGCAAATCCTTATGCATAATTGCAAAAATTTATCTTAGTTCCTGAGCACAGACTTTAAAATTTCTTTGTTTAATCGCCTTCAAATCGCTCTCTTTCAGCGCAGCACCATCTGCCTATTGGGATCGTATCTGGTCCTTAGTTGGTGTTATTAAGCTGGACATCTGGTCTGGCCGCGTAGTCATCGGAAACAGGCTTTTGCCCTATATGCTGGTTGTTTCAATGGAAAATACGAACAGTAAATTTTTGCGGTTTTATGGCACTTAGGACCTTTCTCTAAGTGGACATTTTTGAGGCAAAGTCCGTTTACGTGAATCAGCTGCCGACCGAGCGTTGCTTTCTGTTGAAGGCCAAGCAGAGAGTGTTCGTGCTTCATTTCTGAAACATCCTGATTATAAGGGAGTGCCTTACAAGGTTAGATGGTTTCCTTTGATGTGCTATCTTCTATCAGACTTATTCGTTGAAGGATCCACCTCGCACAATGGGAGACGGTTTTGCTATACTTCAAAGTGCCCTTTTACACTTTTTCTATCATCAGGATATACTAGGTATTTACAGGCTTCTATTTACTTTTTCGAGATTCTACAGTTCCTATTTGATGTTGACGCTTTGAAGGTTACGTAACCGTCGACGAGCAGTCACTGACCACTCAGAGGCCAATTTGGGAGTCCATATGGCGTTTTGATCACAATACCGTAGTCTCTTATGGCCCATGGGCTGATTTTCAACGCGCTCTGCTTTACAGTTTCTTCTTTCCATCAGACTATCAGGTAAACTCCACTATAGTACTGTTGACGGCCTTTGCTTCGTTTTTCAGAAGAAACGAAGCATTCTGTTCATGGTTTCTCCAAACGCATCTTCGTTGCAGACAGTAGTGCCAGATGAACTTCCGAAGCGTGGGAAGAGAAGAATTCATATCATGCACGACGTTCGAATCTCTCTCTTGAAGGAGACTTCTATCGATGTGTGGTTTATGCGTGGTGATCAACTGGAAAGTGTGCACAGTCGATGTCAGCCTGGAAGTACAATTGATGTGAGTTACTTCAAGCTACTTTGATAACTAGTATTTTAGTTCTTTTATAATATTTTTCCAATTTTCCTCTTTACTCTTTTCTAGGAAGTTCAATTTTTTGACTATATTTTGTGTATTGGTATTATGCACGACGATGAGCTTTGTTATATTCCCTAATTTCCATCTCACAGTTTCTTCTTACTTGCATGCATGCATGTAAGAATGAATGCAAAATGAAAGTAAGAAGAAACTGTGAGATAGAAATTAGGGAATAGAGAGTAAAGTTCATGCATTCTTACATTCATTTACTATTTTGTCTTCCATGATTCCCACATCATTTACTCTCACCTGTCGGTTGCTGAAAACCAAAAAAGCTCTGCAAGTTGTCATCGCTTTTCTTGGAGTAGTAGCGTGGAGATGATTATTCATCGCTAAATACCACTTTAACCCATCGACGAAAGCGTGGCCCGCCCGCGGGCCACACCATATCGTGCTCCTGTAGTATTTGTATTATTTGTCAAGTGTTCTTATAATTTTTACACGTTTTCAAGTATCATCAGCTGAGCTCAAAACCTTCTAGAAAATCTTGAGGGACTGTGGTCCAGAAATCGCTCATTTCCAATTACAGTTATAAGAGAAATTAAAGGATAATGCAAGGACGGTATAAAAGGCGCGGTCGCCAATGGGTCAATAGCGCATTTGCCATCGAAAGGAGTCATCAGGCATTCAATACACTTTGAACGATAAGCAGTTTATGATTACGCTATGAACTATGAATCAGTCATCGAACTGATGAGCAGTGGTTGTGTAGAGACAGCCGCAGCCCGGTTAGCTCAGTCGGTAGAGCACCAGACTCTTAATCTGGCTGTCGCGGGTTCGAGCCCCGCATCGGGCTTACATTTTGCATTCTTGTTTTTTGCCTTCTACATGGATACTATTTCATATGTATGGGAGTGTTTTCCATTTATTCGTGTTATATGTCGTTTTTCCTTCAATCAGTGTATGTTTTTGAGACCTATCATCCTCGACCGTTTAGATGTCAATTTGGTGGATAACAAAAGAAGACGGGTTCAGTTGGAGTATGCATACTTCTCTTCTTCGATTGGAAAGTACATCCTCTTTACCGTATCGTAAACTTTTGGAGGCAGAGACATTCAGCGTTGATGCTGAATTCAAATATCCAAGGGTATGTCCTGAACAATGGTTTTGAAGGATTTACTCGCAAATTTCTAATGCTTTTACAACGAATCACATGTCTCATATGTGATTTGTCCCATTAGAATCTATATTCTCACCCTTTACTTCTTTCGTGGTTTTAAAATTTTCCATGCCTCTGAACTATTTGATTCTGTTAGGTTTCGTTAGGCAACCGCAGATGGAACAGGACCCGGTGATTCCAGGTATTCAATGCGAAGCAAATTTGGGATTTCAAGTTCCGTCTTACAAAATGTTGCTGCTGGCTTGTGTGGGATCATCAGCGATTTGTATCGGTGAGCAGCGACATCACTCCTTCTGTAGACAGCAAGATAGGTGATACTAGTATCCAGTATCCAGTACTCCGCTCGTTTAGGATCTAATAAATGAGTTCCTGGGTGACACTCCAGCAGATCTTGTTACTTTTGTACCATATACTGTCAGCATCGACTTTGATGTTTCGGATAGCTTTGAGGTAACAGTATAGGTTAACCTTGGCTTATTGCCAATCTTATTACATTTGTTACCCAACCTCTACGATCGAGGTCTTCGTAGACTGCCGACATGTGGAGCGTAGAACGAAATGACTAAAGTTTCACTACTATCTTTCTCATATTAGCAAATGTAACTAACATCTTTTGTGTTCAGGCCATTCTACTACTGAATGAATCGAACTGGGTGGATCCATCTGAGAAGAATCCAGAAAATGTGGAGGCTTCGATTGTTGGAAGTCATTTTAACATTTGTACGCACTTATTCTCTCAAGGAGCATTTGCTGTTTGGAAACCAAGAAATTTTGCTTCTTTGCCATTGCTCAAACTAACACTGTCGTTACCCATAGAGTTGTCGTGAGCCTTTGCAGCTTTCACGATGCCATTCGAGGATTTCTTACCGGAATTGGTCTCAACGACGTATACACTCCGTCTGGAAAACGCGTTAGCGTTGCGATTGCGCTATCCGCCAGGCAGCGCCACAGCTCCCGTGATGGCAGCCTTGTCTTGTGCGGCTTATACCAATATGTACAGTTCCCCATCGCCTCATGGAATTCATTCGAATAATACGGTAGGCGAATATGTTGTTGCCATGCANAAAATGAACTGTGTACAACAAAGTCCTTTATTAGTTTAGTTCCCAGGAAAAAGGAAATTTCCTTTCCGAGAGGAACTTTCACAAATGATGCTATGCTCGTCTTAAGCCTTTAGTGTGGTCATTTAGGAGGAATGGCATGAAATCTGGCGCACAGAAAGTATAACATGCACTATTGACTTCACATATCATCCTACGGTATCGAAAATTGCCTCAGATTTGCCACTACATGTGCTGCAGGAATTTTTGCCGAAGCCCGTAGAGCATCCTAAGGATGTGAGTTGAAATTGGCAGTATCTGCTATGAATAATTCGCGCTTAATATTGTGTCCCTGTGTTTTCGTAGATATCAATTGATGATCCTTTCAGCTTCCGCCCGATAAAATGATTGTGAAGCTAGAGATTGGTGGCTCGGAAGTGAGGCTCACTGGCTCGCTGATAAAATGTGTGATTGAACTGAAGAACAACTACTTTGGGTTGTACGATTCGGTTAGTTACAAAAAAGATTTCTTATCGTTCTGGATGGTCAGCCCCACTAGGTCTTCCGTTTTGAGGCTTATAAAACGAGAAAGTCGCTGTTGCCTGCGCGACTCTCCCTACTCTGAGAGGGAGAAATAAAAGTTTTTCGAAGAGACGAACGCTTGGTGTCAACTAACTTCTTTGAACTTTGCATTTTGCCTCTGTGATAACCGTGACGTCACTTGAGTATTCTTGTTGTATATAATGACGAAGTAGTTGTTCCGAGTTTCCGGTGTTCTCGCCCTCATAGAGGGGATGAACCAAGAAGGAAGAGAGGATTTGTTGTTTTGAGCCCAATTTAATTGAAGATATGATCCATGCGCTGTGGCTGATTTGGAAATCTTTTTACTCTTTGCTGCATTTGACAATAAAAATAAGGCTTAGATTTGAAAAGGAGGAAAGTGCAATTACTCCTGTTGGCAGAATCGGGTGGTAATAAGAGATCCGCCGACACACCTATAACCATATGTAAACTTACTAGTCGAGTTCCAATCAGACTTTTGCTTCTCAAGGGGACGTGTGACTTGACGACGCACTCGATTTTAAATTCAAGGCCTTGTATTGGACTTAATCTTGCCAAGAGCCTAATGCTTCCCACCATGCTTATGAATCGAAACCGGGAGCCTCCGGAAAAGGACACGATTATCTTTGCAAATTCAACCTCAGCTCCACCGGTCGACAGTTCGCCTTCCATGACTCACTAATGCAAAGATTGAATACTCCAAGTTTGAAACTTTTAGAAAAACTGAATTGCAATAATTAGACAAATTTCAGATGACTGATGTTACTCAACCGGAAGCAATCGCAATGACACGATCCATTTACAATCGTGTACTTCCAAATGCTCCAGTAGAGGCTTATAGGCCAATGGAAGTAATAGTGGATCTTAGAGTGTTCAATATCAGAGCTCACTGTCTCACATATGCTTCATTTTCAGAGGAGAAAAGTTAGTTAGTCGATTTTCGAGTAATTTTTTGAACGTAATTGGCATATAAAAATGACATAGATCGTTCTTTTGACCATTTTTTGGTTTTTTTCTATTTCTTTTATAACTTAGATTTTCCTTTGTTTTTTGCATCTCAAAATGTTGAAAATCCTAATTCATCCAGTAATATATAGACTTCACTTCGAAACAGCCTTGTTTTCAAGGTTTTTGTCCGGTGTTGTGTACGGAGGAGATTGCTGTCGTAATAAAGAAGGGTTTCAAGGAGACCATAATACAGGTTGGTTATCTGAAGTCTATTTTTGAAATGCTTCTCAAAAATACGCCATCAAGTCATTGGTGAGGATGAAATGCGCTTACGGAAGTATTGCTCCCATTTGGGTTTGACTTCTGGCTTGGAAAACACCTTTTTGATTGTGATGTTTTTCGGCTGGCGTTGGCCCTTGTGCAGCTTATTTCGAACGCTCAGCATCAACACAGAACGACGGGTATTTGACTCTGTCTGGATTCCAGTTCAGGTAATGCTGATAAATAGATTTACTCATCTCTATTTCATGGATGTTGTGCACATCTTGTTTAGTAAACTTATTTTTCCAGGGGACATGCAATGTTCTCATCAGTTGATTGCCCATGGGATATGGCTGTTGTCGAGTACTGTTGGCTGACAGAGCTTCTGATTGGAGATCTTGACGGGTCATTTAGTAGTCCATCACAAGTTCGTGCCAGATTTACAGAGTCTTCTTTTTGATTTTAGAAGCTGAGCGTTCCTGACCTGACTTGTTCTCTAGTTCTGTGATCCTAGCGACACTGTGAGGTTTACGCCCTAATGAGCTTATTGAAGGAAACTTTAGATCATTACACTGATAAACTTTCTCGACACACTACTGTTGCTTGTCATTGCGAAGGATGACGCGAAAATCGTCCCGGAGAGGTTCAAATTTTGTCAACATGGACAAACATGTACAGTATGCTCAATAGGATCACAACCAGGGCGCCCATGTGAACCAGAGGAACGGTGTGTATCGTATTTGCGTTGATACCACAAGGATTGGCTCCCTATAAAAGCGGCAGAGGCAAATGGGAATGTTTTAGACTGAAGTATCGACAAATGCGTCTTGCTGTAGATGGCGTGCATTTGGCGTTGACGGACGAGAACACTGCTATCACTGTGAGCCTCCGCTTACACTTATCCCTTCTAGCTCACATCCTATTTATATGAAGGACGTTTGATATTTTTCGCGTCTAGTTTGTCCAAGGAGCCCTATTATGTTGTCAATTTTATGAGATATTGCCAGTTTTCAGTTAGCTGTCGATCCGATACGCTTTACTCTCTGCAATGCTCATGAGAAACGATGTACTGAACATATCTGCGTTCGGATACCGCAAGTGACCGCTCTGCAATGTATGGCGTTTTCAGGGAAATTCCTGTTCTTGGTAACAAGATATTTCCTCACTTTCAGTGTTTCATCCGTCCAACAGCCCTACATGGCTAGAGTGTGCGCGCGCGAGTATCTCAGGAGTATCGCTTGATGTTGAGGTATGGTCTCAGAGTTTAAATGTTTTCATCAAGAAGCCAACTGAAAAAAGGCCAGGACAGCGTTGTAATTTTTTGGATGAGTGATCTGATTTATCTGTGGTAGGACCCATAAGTCCGGAAAAGTCATGAGGTGGCTTTCTAATAGGGATTGGAGAACTGGCTGTTAATGATGAATCTTCAACTTCTGATTATTCATTTTTTATTGGTATCAATCTTATATCTTGGAATAGTGAATTAGCAGCGCAGTTGTTAGTTTCTCTTTCTCACCTCTTTTTGTTATCTTCACTCATCGATTTTCCGATTTCTGGGAACAAGATAATTTTCATGGTTCTCGAGACCTCCTAAGGGCTGTGCTTGAACTTTTTGGTTCCGGCAATTCTGCATTATCAGCTATGTATCATTAGCATTTGAAAAAAATACTCATCACTACGAAATGTACTTCATTGGCTGGATTCTTNNNNTTTTTTTTTTGAAGAATTGTTCCATTAATAGTGATCATCCTCATTTGAACGCTTCTCAGTTACCGAATCCACCTGCATCGGGTCATTTGGATCAGCTAAGACAAGCGTTCCTTCAAAAGCACGACAGGGAAAGTAAGCGTCTTCATTTCCTATGGGATCGCACCACAACGGCGTGGAGCTGTGCGTGCTATGGCGATACAGCTTTTATAACGAAAGACGATCCACTGTGAGTTTTTTCTTCGAGTGTTGCTGCCACAGGTACCATGATGATCCGTGCTGCAACGAGGGATGAGATATTAAGGAGATGCCTTAGCGGTTTCATACTAATTTTTGATCGTTTCTCTGAAGAGTTCTGCTGGTTGGTTGTTGCTCAGAATCTCAGAATTGTTGAGATGTGCTCATATCTGTGGTAGCAAGCTAATCACTCAAGTTGATTTATGGCTACCTTGAGCAGTGGATTAGCTTTGTTCAATTTCAGCGGACAATATTTTTTAATTCATCTGGATCAAAAATTGTGTGTACACTCAATGAACCAGACACCTGGTGGGCAGCCTGGTGTATTTCAAAACATAGTATATCCCGAAAAAAAGTGAGTCGATCGTATTCTTAACTTACTCCTTGATGTTATCTCAGAAGCGTAAACCTGCGTGAATCAAATATTTTTTCAGGCTTTTCCGAGAAGAACTCCGGCAATACTTTTCGCCATCACGCAAGCCCAGTACTCAAACTACGAGTGAGGTTCCATCCATGGAAACCGCCTCCTTCCATTCGGCGATGTCGAAAACTATTCCGGTGCGTGAACTCCTAAGCGGCTCCTTTAACTAAAAACTCATTCGAGAAACTAGCGTTGAAGCCGGAATCATAAATTATAATAGAAATGGACTGAGTACTCCAATAATTCTTCTTTATTGCCTTACTGGTTTATTTAATTATGATACTAACCAAACAATCGTATAAACAATAGGGTTTAGAGCCTTAGCCTGATATTTTAGATAGAGAAGTGCTTGGTATCTGTACGTCCCCTGACTGATGCTTATGGCGAGTACCTTACTCATTACAATGTCACCAGCAGGACAAGTAGGTTTCTTTGAATTTTCTTTTCTTCCTCTGGTTTTCCCAATGATTGTTTCTCTGAAGAATCTGAAGCGCCACAATTCGGAGCGCCTGGAGAGATTGCACAGTGGGTCGATGCGCGAACTTTCAAAGTGTTTGAGGTTTGTTTTGTCAAAAATATCGTAGAATGTTTTAAATAATATTACTTTCGTTCAGTTGTTCAACCGATTATATCGCAGCTTGATTTATTCACTTACCTACTGAAACTTTATAGATCCTTATAAGCTCTTCTCAGTGACAAACTTACATTTTGATCAATTCCCAGCTCTTAATCTGGCTTACATTATAAAGATCAGATGCTGGGCGAAACGGCTCAACTCAACAGAACCGTTGTTCAGATGTACCATAAGTTGATTCTTTCTGATTGTAAGTAGTTTACAGTATAGTAATGACGGGGCTAGAGATTTCATGACACCTGTTAAGAGGCGACAGAGATGATTTGAAAGATTTCAGGTCCAAAAAGGCATATCTTCCGTCCATCTTACTCTGTTAACTCCCTCTATGAAAGGCGGCTCTTCGAAGGTCCAACCAGCTTCAGAAATGCAGTCCGGTGAAACGGTGTTTGAGCCTCAGGCGTTGGATACTCGCCCGGCAACGCATGATGGTAGATTTGTAATCAACGGCTCAGTAGGCAAGACGCTAGAGGTGGGTCTCCTTTCCAGCACTTGACTGGTGAGTCTAAACAGCCCAATGCATCATCTACCTTGAAATCGGCCCTCAGCAGAAGCGTTGAGCTGACACGCTGCATATCTCGTTAGCGAAGTATAGTGCTCTCAAACATTCGTCTTTCAGATCTTTTTCACGCCTCTTGCCATAGAATTACTTGATCGTCTGCTGGTTGATGTATCGCGATGTGTGGCGTTAATTCATCCGTCAATGCTAGTCCAAATGAGTTACCGCGAGTGTGTCAATAAGCAACACCGTCAGCCGTTAACGGAACCACTTTTTACTACAAGTTAGTTGCTTTTATGGAAGAATACAATCTGAATTTTCCAATATTATCGGTCTNNNNCTGGATAGTCTGCTCTTGTTCTCTCTGGAAAAAATCGTGTATAAGCAGAGGAAGTCAGATTGGGTTTATACGCATTAGTCTGAGATGTTCCCATGCTCTTATAGTGAATCATCATTTTTACTGCAGCCAAAGGTACTCAATCAAGAATATGAAAGTGAAGAGAGTTGCAGGAGTTACATCGTATTGGCAAAAATCGTCAAGACCTCATGACGTCGGTGTTGATCGAGGGAGTATCTAGCTATCGGTAGCTATACGGATGATAGTATAAAATGCCTATTGCCTAATGCCTAAAATGCTAGAAGAGTTTATTTTTCGAGCCTCTTTGAGCGTCAGGAACGTCTATAGAACCAGCTGTGATTCCCAACGATATGGGGGGATCCCTTAACATAGGAAGGGCAAGATAAAGAGAGTGTTCACCTTCACCTCCCACCTTTTGAAGTTCTCTGATGATATTCCAAGTGTTGCTATATTATAAGTCAGTTTTTCTTTCAGCTGAATCCTCGCCATTGCTTAGCGTTTCGTTGGATCTCCCGCTTGCTCATGTAGCTATGTTTGAGTGTAGTATAGTTCATAGTGAAGGCACTGAAGTAAAAACAGCTGCGAACATGGCGGCAGTGCTTCTGCAGAGAGCTTCAGTAACCTCCGGTACAACGAAAGACTTCGTGAGTTACATTATATTTTCATAGTCTTCTCAAGGTGGATAAAGTCATTTACAGATCATTCAGGTTAAAAAAACTCTAAGTTTTTAGTGCACTTACCCCGTATAACATATATGACCCCCCTCCCCTACGAACGCAGATTCTGAGCTGCAAGTTGGTAGAAGGCTACTTTGTAGCTGAGAATACTTGTAAATAAAAGTATTACATGAAAAATGCGTGAATTCTGTAATCGTAATCTATAAGCTACACTAAGCCAAGACGAAGCACGATCTAACGATATTATAGTTTTATTTTACCTTCAAAGTTTTTCAAATGACCTCCATTGAGAAGCCGAACCTTTGAGATGAACACTGCCCCTCTGAGCCTCCACACCAATACAACTACTTCCCTTTTATACGTTTCGAACTTTCGAAAAAGCTGGTGTTTGGATTTTGTTGCGTTCTATTTCCCCTAGCTGTTGCCTTTATAACATGGCAACAAACTTGCCTTCTAAGCTGATACACTTTCGAATGATAATTTGCGTCTTTTTCGCAGATTGAAGGACAAGTTACAATCAATCTAAACTCTTCGGTACTGTCTGCACAGTTTTTACATTTCACCTCGCGATTGTTGACGGACTTTGCTGGGAATCGAGTCAATTTTAAAGCATCGGTAAGCAATTCTTTAATTTGCACCATTTCCCAGTCTCAAATTTTGTTGTCGCTACTAGGTGGCTTGGGACAAATCTCCGCTAGCAGAGCGAATGCTGGATATTGAACCTCGTGTCGTCGTTGATTTCCAANGACTTTGCTGGGAATCGAGTCAATTTTAAAGCATCGGTAAGCAATTCTTTAATTTGCACCATTTCCCAGTCTCAAATTTTGTTGTCGCTACTAGGTGGCTTGGGACAAATCTCCGCTAGCAGAGCGAATGCTGGATATTGAACCTCGTGTCGTCGTTGATTTCCAAGTGCCGGACGTCGAAATCTCACTCGAAGGTCGTGACGCGAACGTCAAATCGAAGTGAGTCATGTGTTCGGAGGTTTTCTGCTGAAATGTTCCTTTTTCCAAAATTAGTGTAAAGGGTTCAGTATAACTGTGGTTCATGGGTTGGAGGAAAGGATATGAGAACGACGTGTCTGGGGAAAATTCTGGTGTAGGGGGTAGTTGGCTCCATCTCATCTAGGATTCTTGTTAATGACGTTGAGCATTAGAGGAGAGATAGTGAAGTCACAGAACTGCTTCTGAAAATTTGTAGGTATTGGCTAACTGGCAACCGTATAGAAGCGCATTCATGAGCTAGCCTACCTTTTACGTAACTTGGGCTTCTTTTCCGAGGTTTCCAGATTTCAGGCAAAGTAGGGCTCAGTCTCTCGGTAGGTTCTCCTTGATGGAGGACTGAACTGTTCTTTTATAGCTGTCGATCCTCACATAAGTGTTTCAAGGGTTTTCGGTGTACGAAGAACGCCTTAATCCAACGATTCAAAATTTCAAATGTTTAATATATAGGCGTAATTTGCTGAATTATCCATCTCCATATCACCTCGTATTCGGAGCTGCATAACCTCTTCTTCTTATTATTTGATGAACTGCCACATTTTTCCGAATCTACCACCTTTCGAACCTCTTTTTTGTGCCTTCGTGGACTCGTAAGTACAATGTTTGGTTGCAGCGCTGAAGCGGTAAATCGCGAGTCGGCAGAAAAATTAACGCCTCCGCTCCATTCAGCGAAGATTCTCCACCTATACAAAATGAAGGTACTTAAATAGNTACGTGTTTAGGTTGAAATCGGTGCCGTGAATACGCTTATTGTTATGCCACGACCTCTGGAGATGACTGGGAGGAATGAGTTTCCGTTATACGACGTGCTGTCACCATGTCTGACCACATGGCTGCATGTATCGAAGCAGCTGACCAGTACTGTCGAGGAGGTTACTCCGTTTTCAGCTCCTCTCGTTCTATTATAGTTTACTTATGGAATCTGAATTTCAAGCCAAAAAGTAATAGGGCCGTTGTAGGCCTCCAACTACCAGTACATACTTCATTTATCTTAATGTGTAACTTATTAGTTTGTTTTCAGCTGCAAGAGAACTGGGGTGCAACGGTGGACATGACATTCGCTCAAGTGCTCAAACTAGCCTTAGACTCTACGGATGACCGTATTTTCAAAGCCAAAAGTGGACGCTGTGTGATGCAGAAAGTAACCGAATTGGGTGCACATCAAGCTAGCTGTCCGTCCTGTTTACTTTTACATACTGTGCTCAGGTGAGTATAGAGCCGAGTCTGTTACCAATTTGGGAGGCCAAGTTTGTTATAAAACCTCGCCGTTTGCGTACGGCTCGAAACTTTCACCGGAGTGACTCTGTTAAGGTGGTGTGCCTTACCGGAATCTGCGGAGAAATTGGCCCAGCAGCCACCTTCTACGTTGGCGTTTATTCCTGAGTTCTCGGATCGAACGAAGAGAAAAACGGCCTTGATGGCGTTGCTCAGCCACTGGCATCCGGACATATGCCAACAAGTCAAAGTACGCTGATGTTTACTTAGTATGAAAGTTTTTTCGTTTTAACATTCGGTTTGTCCTGATATACATCTCTAAATATAAGCTTTGAGTTGGCCTCAAATGCCGAAGCACGTAAGTTCCGCGTTGATCCGACATCGTTGACACGAGAAGTTCGTATACCCATGGACGAACCTGAAAAGAAGTCGGATCTAAAGCTCCGCCAAAATCTGAGCAAGAGTAGTCAGGCCACTACGGTGAGCAGATGAATTTTCTGTGTGCTCTAGGCTTCATTAGTTATCATTTATGCTTTATAATAGGAATGTTGGGCTCACTGGAATTTAATAAGGGAACTTGATAGGCTTAAACTCTCATCTAACAGTATGGTCGTTGAACTGAGCAGCACGCCGGTTCGTGAGGAATTTACCGGTTTTATCAGCTTCTCACCACTAGTTTCAGTATTGTCGTAGCGATTTCCTTGAAAATGAAGGTATATCGGCGGTAGTAGGCCGACTTCGATAAAGATGAAGATTCCCGTTGAATCACAACTAAAGGTGGGGAGAACTTATCTGCAAGAGAATGGTCTAAGTAATTTTAATTAGGCTTGGAGAGGTGAGGTTCCTTTAACCGAAACCAAGATGATCAGAGTGTAAATTCCGAATGCGACTGGTTTCAGAACGTCGCAAGTAATGCAGGAGCAACCAAGAGGCGATCGTCGACGCACGAGCAGAAAGGTGAACTTTCGGAGCCTTCTCCTGCTTATCCATTGTCAGCCTCTCTGAAAGCTGCCTGTTCAAAATAATCTTTCCAGTTGATCTCTATCACTGGTTGTTGTCGGTGCATCGCGAGCCTAAAGATCGGAAATTGACTGATGCAGGTGGTAGAGATTACCTGAATCCTATGGACATAATGTCACAAGCGTTCTTCTTTAGCTTCTACAGGGTGAGCGTTAAGTTCTGAATGTAGTTGTGCCTCGTTGAAAAAGTTCTAGTTTTTGTAGAGTCATTGCCTCGAGTGGACAAATCTTGATGATATGCCCTTTCATCAGCTTTCATTGGCCTACATTTTTGTTATCAACAATGTAGTTACCGCAATGGTCGAACAGAGGTAGGTTTCTTCATCCGATTGTTGGCTGCTCTTGTGGGCTTCTCTATTTTTAAAGAAGACCTCTTTGGTATTTCAGAGTAGTTTCTTCGGCAGCTGATATCTCTCGAAAGTTTATCACACCGCATTTACATCAACTTGTACATGTGAAAAGAATTGCTATCGACGGAAAACTGTCTTGGCATATCGTCATGGACGAGAAAGGACTTCTACCAGAAAAGGGAATCGTAAGTAACGTATTACGTGGTTATCTTTTGATGAGAGCGGAACGGTTTGAAAAAGGCGTGCATTTCTGTTGCTCTACTCAGCTTACCTGGTGCGGATCAGCCGCCTTGAACTTTGTATCTTATCACGCGGGGTAACACCGGTGTCACTTGTTTCTACTC
>UZAF01016758.1:44639-62234 GCA_900617895.1 Haemonchus placei
TTTTTTTTCAGGCTGATATAACGTACAATGGGACCGTTGAGAATGTCCGTTTTGTTGTGGCGTTATGCTCAGTGTGTCTAATCAAAGAGATAGCTTTGGTGTCAAAAACTCTAAGCGCACCTGGCGATCACAAGAAACGTGGTAGTGCACCTCACTCTTCAGTGAGTGTCACCTTGATGAGTTTGGTGAGCCGTAAAATGCAAGTGCAGTGAAGTGTACTACATTCAGGCGGAGCAGTTATCCCCAATGAACTCGCCGATGGTCGCGCAAACACGTGCATCAGTGTCGTGGGATGTCCGTGTACTAGATATGATGCGTGATTTTGAGAAGAATCGCAGTCGAACTGCTACTAAGAAGAGAGGCGGCGTAAGTCTGAATTTCCCATACCGTCTTAGATCTTTGCTCTTAAAAATTCTGAACCGTCACACTCATTGACCCTATAAATACATAGCTATAAATCTACTAAAAACCTTTCTGATAACCGAAAACATTCTCTTGATCCTTGTTATGAAGAATCATTCTGTATTGATGTCCTGCAACCTCAAAGTCCAAAGTTTCTCAGCTGAACCAACTCTAACCTCCTAAGGACGATACTAAAAATGAGCATTGTTGCGCAGGTTACATGCTAGAACGAATTCGGGGACTGGAACAAGTGAGTAGTGGAGAAATCAAGTTTTGTGAACCTCCCAACGCCGCACAGACAGCCATTCGAAGGGTTTGTCAAACAGGCTCTTGTAGGTGGAGCAGTAGACTGCTGTAAGCGTGGGTATACTGTACTCATTGCCTTGGACAACTGTTAATTCAATCACCGGAAGCGATCTCTCTTGTTCAGGCGTTCATTTGTGTTGGTCATCTTTGAGCAATGCTGGAAGTTAGGCTTGATTTTCGGGGTTTCTATGCTTATTTGATTTTTTGCTATTGGCAACAAGCATGTTCTGCATGAGTGCTTTCATCTTTCAGTATTTAATAATACCGCCGTGTCATCGCCTCTTGGGCCATTGGATCGTACTGATCACTGACTCATATGTTAGCCTATAGCAATTGTAGCGCTCTAAACGGTTCTATAATCTATACGGTTCAAGCCTGGAATTTCCTCACAAAAGTCTTTTGTACTTCAAGAATGCTGCGATTTCAGGTAGAAAAGAAGATTCGCGGAGAGCTCGAAATTGATTCTGTTCGTTTGGAATCGATTCTCACAGATCTCTATGTGTCGATGATGGTGCAGCTGATTGGAGTCAAGCAATATCATGATTCTGATCGTAATCATGGCAACAAGTCGAAGAAGAATATCAAGACGCTTTTGTCAAAGCGCCATGCGACAATGTTTGACATAAGTTTGAGGTGAGTTGTTGTTCCTGGCAAAGGGCAGAAAAGTGGATTAGTGTCGTCTCCTATCATTGTTTCTACGGTGAATTCAGCTCATTTCAGTAGTAGTAGAAGCATCTCTTTCGATTTTGGATACAGCACTATCAGGGCAACTGTATGATTCAAGTGTTGATTTTCAGAAAGGCAAGTCTTGCGCTCATGGAGTCAGACAATGCGAAACAGAATATGCACATAGTAAACTGTACGCTTCACGAGAGTAGCGCAAGATTGTCAAGGTAAATTTGTTCGGAACGCTCGAGCGGTACTATATCTTGAATGGTACATTCGGAGATCATTGGCTCGCAATTGGGCCTTATATATGATCAATTCGGCTCTGGGCCTTTAGTTTCCTCAAGGCCAATGCTTTTTTCCACGACCCTTCTTGGTTTTCCATCTTTATCATCATCTCATCTAATGATTTGTTGAATTTTTGATCTTTCCAGAGTCATGGCTTAGGCTTAGGTCACGTGAGCTAAAAAGAGGATATTTTTTCTGCTTTGAGCTATTTAGGAAGAGATGTCAGATTAATAAAATGAAAAGCCAAGCGGACCGACTGTGAGTTTGACCTCTTTGTCTGGTGACTCTTCAAAGTTCCAGTGGTGTGGCTGAGGGCGAAAAGGACGAACCTCTGACTTCCCTACGGGTTTCTCTCGGAGCTATCGAAGGAGAGCTTCCAGTGGCCGCACACTCGCTTCATGACGTCGTAATGAGACATGGCCCCCAGGTTGGTCGAGGGAATGACAATTATGGAAATATTTAGATTCGTAAGCCTATCTGAGCCGAGTATTTAACTGATCATGAGTGTGCATGTTGCAGTTGGAACAACAGTTCAATCGGCTTAGTGCACAGCCAGCACAACCAGCACCGAGCAATCAGAAACCAGAAGCAGAACAACAAACGGACTCTCTGCAGGTCGTTGAGGGTTATGTCATCCAAGGATTCTGTGAGGAATAAACTTTTACCTATAATTTTCAGCAGGTCGAAGTTGTTGGGCCGGCACAAGTCGCTGCATGGGAACAGAATCATGGGAAATATGGTGATGCGACAAAGAAGCCAGTCCGACCACGTGCACCCATAATGAAAATCAAATTCGATTTCGAAACTTCGAACATTGAATTACGTGCACGTCTTCTGCCCAGTCTTCTGGCTCGATATAAGCTCAATAGGGCCTTCAGCAGTGGAGTAACTGGTAAGCAGGGTTCCTCAGAAAGGGTGCAGTGTGGAGGACACAGCCTACTAATCTTCGGCTGTGGATTTCTGGAGTAAGAGCCGCACGCACTCCACGCACTCCATCCCTAAAATGTATTTCGTATTTTTTTGGTCCGATACCGATTTACCTTTAACTATGTTCCAGGGGATGAAGCGAAATGGACTGCCAGTATCCAAACACATTATGCAGAGTTTTGTGTGTCATCGGCTGGAAAGCCCATGGACACCTTCACTCTGGCATTGCCAGCTGTTGGAGTCAATGGAGAGTACACCGTAGACAAAGAGGGAACTGCGCCGGCAACAAACAAGACTCTTTTGTATCGTGAGGGAGGCTATCTGAAAGTGACCGTCACACTAGGTAGGCCGACTTTTTGTTAGGAGCAATCTATTACCATTGCTCCATACATATTTCTTTTTGCAGCGGGTCCTTCCATTCCATGAACGTAGCTCAATTCAGGTCAAGTCAATCATTCATTCACTACCGATCTTCTGAATCAAATTCTATTTGCCGAGCAGTCCTTCCGTAGTGAACTGTCAGCACTGATCACCCGTCTTAGGGCAGAAAGATCTGGATGGTCACCCGCTGCGAATAATGCTCCTCAAATTTCAAGCAGGGAACCGATGTTACTGTTCTCTCTCAAGGTGGGCCCTAGAGATGTTATAGTTGCTGCCCCACGGCATGTTTCATCATAGAGCGCTTCAGGTGAAAGGACAAGGTGTACCGTGGTTACAGCTTACAGCAGCTACTCCCACTGCGACCGCTGTTCGTTTTACAATCGAAAGCTTGGATGCAGAGTTGACGAATCGTTGGGTATGTGTACGTTTCATGGGGTACAGGAAGCGCTGAATATGTTCGTACTAAGATGTGGGAATAGTATGTCACAGAGATGTTTGTTGATAAGTGAAATTATTCTTTTCTGAAAAGGCGTGGAAGAAAGGTAATTTCCCGTGGAGTCTGCTGAGAGTTGTCGTTAGTTCGTAGTAATTACTGAAAATTTAGAAAAGGAATAGTAGACGCCTCAACAGCAACTGCAGGTAAAGGTTTAGGGGTCTTGCTACTAGTACATATGACTACTAGTGTGTTTGAACTTATTCTAATATTGTATCTAACTATTGGTTACTTGTTTTTAAGGTATCGAAGAATAACATCTATGGACTAATCAACACCCAGGTTTTAGGTTATGAAGGAATTAGGTTCAGCCAAGGAACGCCTTTTTGGTGCAGCTGCTATACAGTTCAACGCGAAGTTAGGTCAACTGGTCAAGGTAGCGGAATATGCAGAGCTCCAAGCGGAGCTGCAAGAATATGCAACTTTTATGACCCAGGTAAGACTTGTGCAATCATCGAGGAAATTAGATCAATAACTTACTTCGTTTAGGTTCGTGTAGAGAACAAGGAAAGCTCATCGCATCAATCCTATTCTTACCATATATCGTTGAATCGGCCCATACTACTGATTAAGTCGAGCGCCATAGACAAGGTATGGGTCAACGGAACGTTCGTAGGATGTGACTACTAGTAGGGCTTATACCAAAGTGCTGTTCACCTGTAGTTTCTGGAGCTCAGAAAATATTTTCAAGGCGATTCTCCTCTGGCTTAACTACAAAAACACCTACGACTATTGGAGAGCTGAGCGAAGTAAAGTGGTTAGAGCGGCAAGCGCAGCAGTTAAGCAGAGAAGCAACAGTATTCAACACGCGATGTTCTCACCTCCTCAAACACAGGTAGATTCCTTCCAAAAAGCATTATTCATGATTATAAATTTGCTCCACTTTGATCTTCTGTTTAACACTTCTTGCCTCAGAAATTCCACCTACCGTAGATTTGCTAAGTTAATTATAGTGATACTTCGATTATAAATCTTTAGATTTTGCAGGGGCTCGAATTTCAGGGGCAAGGAGAAGTAGAAAATACCGAAGAGTATAAAATGAGGGTTAATTGTAATAATCATCTGATTAATCCTTACAGAACTTCGATGTGAATCTCTCGTTGGCCATAAACAACGGAATGTATGTATGCATGCCACTCTACAGTCAAGATCTCACAGATGGTATGCCTGCACTGGTCTTGTCTTTGCAGGTGAGGGCACTGGGAGTTTCGTAGGGCATGCCTTGAAGGAAGCTTCATTTTAAGTTTCCTCACATCTTTTATTGGATAGAAATCGATTTAAATTTGTTCGAACTGAAGCCCCTCTTGATATTTTAGTAATGAGGGTAATGAAGCTCTCAAGGAATCGTTATTTCAGAAAAGCGATGTGACCGTTTGTATTATGAAAGAGCTGGCTTGTCAGGCATCATTCCATGGGTTCAAGTTGAACTTCATCGACAATTTTGATGAACTTGTATGTTTAACTTATTCCGTTCCGATCAAGTTGCTCGAGACTTGGAATTTCAGTCTTTGTCGGAGAGTGTGAAAGAAGCAACTGGAAACACTCAGACAAACTATCTGTTCTTCCCTCAAGGAACGTACCAGCTGTGCTCGCAGGTAGGGAATTTGATGCCAGTATATTTTAGAGTTAAATTTGAAGGAATTGATGTAGATGAAACCACAGATCGGAGGCCGCTACGACCACTTCCTTCTTGTATCGAATGGTATAAGGGAGGATTAGGAAAGGCGTTTCTAGGGGATAAACCGCTATGGGGCCTCTCACGAGCGTCGAACTGCCTTTCTGTGGGAGGAACACGGGTACTACCTCATGCTTCTAATCCCCCTCCACTGCTGTTTGAATATACAAGTTTGAGACTAGGGTGAAAAACTTCGAGGGTTGTGGCAATTGTTCTTTTGTCTTAGAAATAAGTAAGAAGATAGCAAACTCGAACCCGTACTTAGGCTCGGTAACACAAATACAGGTCCGAATCCCGTCCGAGGCCGAAGTTCTGTCCATAACTCGCCAACCTTGTGAGTAAGAAGAGCTCATTTGAAGCATCGAAGGCAAGACTGTGATGTATTCAGGCGTCATCTGATGATCAGGGCGCAAAATGGGTGCTAAGTGTACGATCACAGATGCGAGGAATGGTTATCGATTTGGATCAGAGAATAGGTGAATATCCCTTAATAATTTGGATCTCCGTAAGAAATTGATCTTCAATACCCTCAGATGGGATAATTTTTATATGAAAGATATAACGATTTGAAGGAAAATTTGCGAAATTGGTCATCAATACGTTTTCATCGCTTGGCGAAAACGAAGATGATATGGACGATAGGCGGTCTAATGTTTCCGAAGACGATGATCCTAAGGTCGGTGTGTTACGATGGGAAAAGTTGACAAGTGCCTGCTCTATCAGCAAATTATCGTGATTCATGTTGTCCTCTGTCATTATGGCTTTACCTATGTTCGTTTCAGATTGAAGGTGCTGGTGAACTGAAGAATCTTCGACCGGAGGAGAGAGTGCCGTGGATGGAAAGGAAGGTATGGTTACCAATCGTGTCCGCAAATCCAGGGATTTTAGAATTTGATGTATTGTTTGAAGAAACGCAAAGCAGTTGTACTGAAGATAGGAAATTCTGTGCGCAGAGAATATTGAGGATAAAAAAATTCTGTTTAGATGCATGAACAGTCAACGCTGGTATCAGACCTGATCGCTTGTAAAGCATCCGAGAAACGTATCGAAGCTGAACGAAGTAAGCTCCGTCAGTACGAGCTGATGCGATTCAAAGAGTTCAGACGTAGTATGATTGAGAAGATTCGTCGTCGAAGGAATACTGGCAATAAAGGAGACAAAGGGCTTAGTGTAAGCTTTTGCTGACAACTATTACTGTTGTATTAGGGAACGTATCGTCGCCTTATTAGAGGTGTTCCTATAGATTTCTTGTGCTACAAATTGGTAGAGGCGGAGCGATCTTCTGATGAAAGCTTTCTTTCAGGCCATTTCGAATGAAAACCTCAGGCCATCGAAAACAATTTCTGATCAACGGGCACCTGAAGTTGAAGAAAAAAGTCATGCTGAAAATGTTCGAATGAATATCGATGTCCAGGTGAGATCAGTTTAGCACATTAATCTAAGAAGGTAAGGATGGGATGGGATAGGGAGGACAGGATAGGGGAGGATAGGATAAAATAAATAAATGGGTAAGGGTGCCTTTCTCTTTAAAATGCAAAAGTCACTTTGCACAAGAGGTGCTAGTTGATGGGCTCAATAGATTATTCTGGCAGAGGAACTGCACTAATTGTGTACCTTTTTGTAGGTGAGCATCGAATCCGGCCGATGTACGTTGCGAACAGCATTAAAACAGGAAATGTCGTTGATGATGGTTCCCACTATGGTGAAAAAACCGTCAGCGAAAGATCTACGTGCAAAAGCATTTGCCTCTGCTCAGCCAACGAATTTGACGAGGTTCAGTATTCCGAGGTTGGTTGCTTTTGAGGGTTGGCAACATATGAGAATTGGGTCTTTGATTGATGCTCGCGTTTCTGAGAAATTCTTTATTTGGAGCTTTCCAATCTGGGGTGAGCCGGTCCAATATTTAGGATTATGTAAAATATTTTGAATAGTAGGAGTACTTTAAATTCGAATAGCCTGCTTCTCGTTTCTACATCCTTGTGGATTTCAAATTTGTAGGTGAACGAGAAAAAAGAGAAATGAAGAAATAACAAAATGCTGGAATGCTTCGGAATTCCGAAAAAAGTGGCGAAACAGCTCCTTGTGAAATTTCTCCCGTCCTCATGCTTCTCAAAAATTTCTGTCTGTTTCTTCGCTATCCGTTCTGGAAACTCTTTTTGCATATTCTAAACTTTTTTCCTTTCTTTTTGTAGGCTTTGACTAATGCTGGCTAATATAGGGGAAGGAACTAAACTCATTGGTGGTCTCTTATTAGTTTAGGAAGGTTATGTCTGTGTATTTGACGTAGTAATCAGCAAAGATCTGACATGCTGTAACAGTATGATTTGAACATTTCAGCCTCGATATGAAAGGCTACTACATATCAGCAGATAGTGGTTCTCTGCCAGCTTCAGTGGCTGCCTCCTTTGCTAATGGACCCACCGCCCAGCCATCTCTGGCAAAGCTGGAACCTGTTCGAGTTCCTTCTCAGCTTGATCTCATGGTTAGTTTTGTTTTCCAATGTTTGGCCTTTCAAAATGTGGACATCGCAATTTTTGAGGAATGCTCGAATCCTTCTTCGCTCCGTAGCGGTTTTTGCGGATGTTTATCTAGCTATGATTACATCCCAAAGTAGAGGCTACGCCGCATGCTCTGTAAATTTGGGGGAAAGAAGCCGTCGTTGGTGATCCTTGACCAATTGGCTCAATGGTTATGCAACAAAACTTGGGCAGGGAATCGCAAAGGAACACACCATTCACTCAGTATATGAGCTTGATTTTCTGATATCTTTTATTCTGCCTTTTTTACGGTTTCTCTCCTCTTTAGCCAGATTTCACTTCAAGAAGTACTGCATACAATTCTTAGATACGCATCAGTAAGTGAAGAAATAGATAATAAGACGTATCTAGGAAGATGATAGAAATTTAGAGATGCTCATGAAGAGCACCGAAAAGGGAGAAAAAAGGGTCACGGAACTCCGAAATGGGCTATCTCGATGGTTTTGAGATACTGTGTCCTTTCACAAACGTGCTCCTTTCAACTACCTCTTCCTGTTGAAATCGAGCATAGATCGCTGATCTGAAGCTCAGACCTCTCATTCATTATTGCTTACCCGTATTTTCAAGGTGTTTTTATTTCTAGACTGTTCGAAATCGTGGATGCTTTTACTTGTCGGCGGCATTGGCATCTATGCCAACGGAGACGGTTGTCACACCACATCTGGCAGATTATTTGGAACAAGTGAGTGAGAAAGTGATTGCAGTTCCGGATAGTCACGGATCATACTGTAATCACTATGCCTGTAGTGAAGCCCAAAATATTTGCAATAAACTGGAGGTTCAGATGCTGGAACCGCTCCCAATTTCGTCTGGCGCCACAGTGACTTCGGTACCATCAACAGGGGAACAACAAGAAGGCGTGGCTCATATCGTCGGTATGGATACCAGCGCGCTACCGATTGACGTCCTGTTCTTTCTTACAGTTCAAAGTAGTACGATTCGATTTGATGGCCAACAACAGGTAACTTGTGGTCTAGGTCTAAGAAGTTTTAGCCGTAAACCCTCCAATTGTATACTTCAGAGAAGTTCGGCTGCTGATTGCCTTCTGAAACTGCCATGTTTATCGCTGATGGCGACTACGAGAAGAACGGTTGAAGATTCATATGTGGGCGGTATAGATGTATCAGCGACACTGAGCGCGTTTTCGTTAAGCATATACAGTCCGCATCAGGTAGGTAGGGGTTCCTGTCATAATTCAAAATTCTTACCTATCTTTTTCTGCTTTTACTCATAGGGGCTAAACTTGGTATCTGTCCTGAAACTGTTTTGCGACTAGAAGTTCAGTATGATTTCATGCTTGGCTCTTCCTGCGCTGAGAACCTTTACTTTTCTGCGTTTTTACTCCTTGTGAAGTAATTGTTTTCAGCAATCTACAGCTCATGATGCTTTATCGCTTACCCTCGACCATCTATCCTTTGTGATTTCTAGAAGTAAGAACTCGAGCGTGGAGGCTGACAACCGAGTAAAGGTGATTATCTACATAGTAATATGTTACTGGTCTCCCTCACTTCCTTCACTATTGACTCGGTCCTCGCACTTTTAGTTTGTTCTTACTTCAAACATCGGTGCGGCGAATTTCAACTACGATATGCGACGCCTGAGCGAGCTGATGGCTTTTCCCAAACCATGGTATCGTGCAGCAATCGCTCGTCGTGTCTTCTTCGGTGATCAAGCGGCGGCGCACGACACAACGAGCCAACGGCCCAGTACTATTGCTAGTCATCAGCTAATAGCCGCCAGGTAGGACTGCTTGGTTCACGTCATTGTTCAATGTGGGTTTCTTAAGAAAAGCCTCCCTTGGTTCGTTCCTACCGGTGGAATATTTGCCTATGCTGAAATTTGATTTCGAAATCCACCAATGTGCTTGTGGAACGCGCATTACGCGATACTACCAGATGCGAGAATATATAGTTTCTGCGTTTGAGAAGTCCTTTATATTGACGATTTTTTCCCATCGTTTTCCTCCTCAATCGAAAAACCAAAGCTTTCCCCTCATCTTCTTCGTTTTTTTTTTGCATTGAGTTACATTTGTCATCACTGTTCTATTACTCATCCATACATCCGTTGCAGACCAGTGAATGTGAGACCTGAAAAGGCTTGGTCAGCAACGGTGCTGTTAGCAGTGCAATGGAAAGAGCTGAATGTGAACGCCCAAATGTCCAACACAATGGGTAATACGTCGTGGAAAGCACGTCGTGGATTATTGCGTGCAATTGCTAAGGTCGGCATGCTTCAAAACCATCAGCGGCTCACAGATTGTTAATCAGCTTGTTCAATTACTGAGGTGATTTTGCAGTTGAACTCGCGGTCTGAACGGAATGTTACCCTCACCTTCAAACTGGATTCGAGTGAACTGACGGCTCATGGAGGAGCAATCAGTGGAGAAATAGCACTCAGTCGGCTACTCCTGTCGGCTTCGCATAAGAGGAAAGTAAACGTGAGTGAAAAAGGATAAAGACAAAACTTTAATTTGAGAACGTTGCTTTTAAGCGGCCTCCAAAGAATGGAGCCAAGGTCCAGCTTCGTTGGTTGGCAGCGCGAGTGGAATGGATGAGCCGGGCAGTACTCATTGGTCGATGCGAGAAGCCTGCCATTTCTCTTGGAGATGAGTTCTCCAGGGATAGGAACGACGAAGGAGAGGTGAGGAGATATTTCACGGTATAGCAAGGCATATGGTACGATAGAAGAAGACATCAACGACTATTACCTACCTATGACAACAAGTTATATGCCACCCGTTTACTATACTCGTGAGGTGCGCAAAAGCAGCGACTTGTTCATAAACTACCAACCCAGCCCTCCTTATCCCTCTCCTCCACCCTCTTCCTACCACCCTGGGCCGTCAGCGAGCATCTGAAATCTACTAATATCTGGATAAAGATCGAATGTCATTCTAAATCTGCCACCTTACTCCCAGTGGGACTAGTGCATTATTATGATGTGGATACACGTGAACCAAGGCTTTGTTGCACTTTCAATTTTTGCTTCTATATTCGGCTCTTGTTCAAGTGTTCATGACTTGTAGTATACTCGTGCATGTGTACGGTTGAATGTGAAAGGATCGTGGGAGGATCTGCAACTGGTGATCACACGGTGTACTGTGGATGACATCCAAAAGATAATCAACAAACTGAAGACTTTCTTCGAGGTTAGCTCTGTCGGTTTGCTCAACAAAATTCAATTTTCTAGAGTAACGACCATGGGATAGTCAGGTTTTACTCTATTCAGGAGCAACTCAAGAGCTCAAAGATGGTATGGGGTATACAGGAAGAAAGCGCCGCGACACCTAGCAATTCCAAAGAACGACAGGAAAGCACGGAGGCACCGACAATGGCGACAGCCATTTGGCAGAAAGTTGGTGATTTTCATGGAAGGCATGCAATTTGATTATATGGATCTCTTTGAATGTTGAGGTGCTGGATACAATTACGCAGATTCAATTCAAACAAAAAATTCTGCCAATTCCGCAACATGGTGAGACAGTAGTTGGAGGGTTTGTTGGTCTGGAAGCTGGTCGTTTATCGTTGGCATGTATGCATGGAGAGATGAATGCTCACAGGTAGGTGGGAAATCTTCTAAATTATGTATCATTCCAAATAGATTGATTCATAGAAAGATGCATAGCAGGGATCTATTACATAATAATTATAATCAAACAACGTTCCAGTTGGGCTCTTTTCCACCTGCGATACCCAGGAATTATCTTTACACCCGAGGCCAAATTCTCTTACATAGACAAGGACGACGATGTAATAGGTTGGTTATATGGACTTTCTGAGCAAGACTTCTTGTCGAAAGAGATTGAAACATATCTTCTGATTCAGGAATAGCCTTGCGACAGAAACTAGTAATCCGTTTGGGACCACAGGATGCGAAGCGAACGGCTTCAAATAATCCGGTAGAAATCCCGAATATGAGTGCTGAAAATATGGCAACCGTCTGCCGAGTACAGGTAAGGTTCTAAGTCAATACTCGCCCATGGGTTCTTATTTTTCTAGTTAAAAAGTCAAAAATTGGGGCGGCCATAGTGGACAGGTAAACCAGCCTACTCTACCTAAGTGAATCGGGTTTTGTAGCTCTTCAAGTCTTTTTTTCAGCAAAATCGGAATACTGTAATGCGACAGAATGCCTCGATTTCGACCAGTCTAGAGTATTTGATAGGAGATGTTCTGAAACAGATCGGCCTTGCTTCAGGCAAAGAGGTCCTCGCTCTGACTTCTGATTGATCAGTAGCTTTTATCTTTGAGTTTTAAAAAATGTGAGTTTAATGGAGGGATCTTAAGGGAACTGTGACGTCATCAAGAGGGCAGCACAGCGTGCTGGAACTGTTCCAGTTTCCGGCATTGGAGGCCATACTTATCTCCGACCAAATGAATGAATGCGATGTAGTCGAATTTGATGAGGATGATCGACCAGAAGTGAGACTGTTTAGGAATTATTCTCCCGCTTTGACTTTGATGAGCACGTGCTCTTAGGTGTCAGGTCATCAGCCATTTCAGGTGTCTCATCAAAGTTGTAGTCGACCGTAGCCATTACCTCTTGAGAAATTGTGTTTATCCTGACTTTTTTTTATGTCCACTCGACGTTTGTATGTGACTTTTTGGATGCAGTTTGCGTTCAAACGGATTTCAATGCTCAAGTCAGCTTCCTGCCGGAGTTGTTGAAAAGCTACATGCAGGTCTCGGTGGGTAATACCGTTCCTTTTTTATTATTTTTTCACGTCTAGCCACATTTTATGTTTCGATTGTCATTTTATAAAACCTGTTTTCG
Organism: Haemonchus placei; assembly: GCA_900617895.1. Taxonomy (NCBI): domain Eukaryota; kingdom Metazoa; phylum Nematoda; class Chromadorea; order Rhabditida; family Trichostrongylidae; genus Haemonchus; species Haemonchus placei. The sequence goes on from UZAF01016758.1 coordinate 57,085, forward strand.
TTTTCATTTTCGATTTTCTGTATTGTTGATCATTGTGGATGGAATTAATTCGATCACATCGCAGAATTAGTCCATGTTGATCTTTCATGGGCTAAATTGAATGTCGATTGCACTAAATTCGTGCTACCCTTCTGTTTCCATTACATCTCAGCTGACCTGAACATTTCCCGTTTTCCGTCGAGATTCAATTAAATGGAAAGAGTTTAGGCGGCTCGAGGTAGACCAGGCTTCATAATTGTTCATTGGACTAAGTAGATCCACTTTCCGAGTTTCTCCACGACACGACAGGCACGGAGCGAGTTATACCTTCCTCTACCTTCTTCGAAAGCATCGCAGCAAGCATTCGTTGATTGAGCCTTCTCAACTTCCCTTTTTTTTTTAGAGACTAGGTCGAGTGGGGAATCCCATCACATATCGCCTCTCCTTTCCTTACTGCCAAACACCTTGTCAATAGGTGTATGCAAAACTTGGGCTTAACGCGTAATATGTTTCAAAGCTGAATGGTCGATGCCGTCTCACTCTTTTTGTCAAATATCGGTTCATCTCTGAGCGCTTTTGTTTCAGGATTCTCCACTCCCAGTTGAGAACCCAGTAAAAACAGACAAGCGACGATATCTCTGCGAGAAGTGGGCAGTGGATCCGAAGATCAGGTTCATTGATCGGTTCCGGTGGAATCCACCTGTCATCGATGAGGTGTTAAGGAAGTTGCAGGTCCATTAATTGTGTATTGTTTGATTTCTGCTACTTATTGATTTATTTGTAATTTTTTGGTTTTGTAGATTTTCGATCATCGTACAACGATTCCGAAGGCTTTGCAAAGGGCGTTGCTAGATCCACTGGATAAGGCTGTAGCAGTAGCTCTGTACGAACTTCTTCGTCTTGTGGATCAGCGACAATCTATTGAACGAAGCAGTAGAACGTAGAAATAGTTAGATTTACCAACTTCCTTATTTATGTGACTCTAAGTGATGATTAAATTCAGTACTTTTATATTCTACCAAAAATTCCTTTGTAATTCTGGTCTCAAGCAGAGCTACTAAAATGTGATACGGTGCGCAGTTTTGAATAATTTATTGAATTAGGAAATGTGCAATCAGGTGGCTTGCAACGAAATATCGATTAGTTGGTTTCTTTATCTTATCAGATTGCAGGTAGACCTTATTTAGAGCTTTCATTGTAGGGTGCTTTTCTAGGCATGTAATTGTTCAGTGTCTGCTTCGCCCTTGAGCATAGTCACATAGATGCTGGTCATTTGGTTTCCACTCCTTTTTTCTTTGCTGCCTTCTGCTGCTTTGATCAAATTTATGCAATTTGTAAGTATGTATGATAAATTCTGTAAGATAATGCTTGTAATTATAAAATGTTACGGCTGTGAATTGTGTGGGAAAGTGCTGATGAATGGCACAGGCATGATAAATGGAGATTACCTGTCATTGGCACTTCAATAATAAATGTAAATAATCAACTTCTAAGGTATCGATTAGCCTCTATAGGCTCGAAAACTGACATCCACTCGGTAAAAGAGCGTTTTTGAGTACTTAGTTTAGCGTAGACAGTCGGGGTGAATACAAATTAATCTTCTTGAGTTTCCAGGAGTTCGATACTAATGAACTATGTGAGTGGAGAATACTTGCAGGAACTTCCATGCCTCTCGTACTTGGTTGATTGAAAGTCTTTCTTACAGGAGAAGCACTGGGAAAGCTGCGCAACTGGTGGACCATTCGGGCAGAGGACATCAAGACTTCTAATCGGAATGGATCCTTTTGTAGTCGTAATGATAGCCTTTGAATACGATGTTGACAAACCCTATTTCCTGTTGATGTTTGAAAATCTGAGAGGAAGTAGCTTTTTATGCCTTACTCTTCCCACCCCCGCTTCCTTCCCTTCAACCCCTTTGTTCCTTAGCCGTCCATTGGTCACCTGCGAGAATCTTGCATTCAGAACGATGATTCGGGCATTGCGCATCGTTCGTTAATGGAACGAGATTGACTAGGCTTGGTGATGATGAGTGCATTTTTTCACGAATTGAAACGTGACGTGTTCCGATGCAGTTCGTCCAGGATGTGGAAGTGTTCGATTGTCGTAGCCCCGCCCATTTACGGTTTTGTTCTAAATCACCTGTAAAAGAAAAGCATCGGAAAATCTAGGTTTGAAACAGTGTCATTTACATATGATGCTGGTCCAGAGGCCAAGGAACACTTCATAATGAAGATTTCTGGTTTTGATGGAGAGTCTAGCCTTGAGATGACCTTTTGAGATTTGGTGAATGAACGATGCCCTCTATTTTCATAACCAATTTTGAAGTTTTTTTGTAGGGGTAACTCTGATGCAATTGTTCACTTTTCTCCTGTAGTTTTGGAGGTGATTAGCCAAGTGCTCAGTCGATTCTCGGGAATACTGGGCCCTTCTCAGTTATGACTCGAAAAGCAAACTGGTGCATTCAGAGGTCGGAGGCAATGTGTCTATGAACAAAAAATTCGTCCAAGTCCGACAAGTATTTCACCTTTTCAAGTTTTTTGGTGTGAGTCAAGGGATGGCTCTATTTTTGCTAGTAAGTCGACTCCTGTGGGTTCCCTTGTCACTGCTTATGTAGCATTATTACAAGTTACTCTATCCATACTTGGCTTTCTAAACGCAAGTCGAATGCGCGGCTTCTTTTACAAAAAGCTGATCATTGTCGTTTAGTCATCATTTGATTATACTGTTTTATGAAATTATGTTGGTATTAGTAAGAAGCTGACTTCCAAGTGTTCTAAGCCCTGAGAAAAACTTCCAGTTGTCCTAGGAACTATCCCAAAGTCAGTTCTAAACTCTGTCTGCTTTTTTTCTGCGCTAAGATTGGGGCTAGAGGCGAGACGCTAAGAATGCGCTACACGGTACGCTCTTGCCTGCAGCTATATAAAGGTAGCCGGCTAATCTGGCTGGTGTTGCGCATCGGCGAATGGACGTAATCGACCATCGCATCAANACCCGACTTTCTAAACGAGAGTCAAATGCACGGCTCATTCTGGAAGGAGCTGATCATTGCCGTTTAGTCGGCCATTTAATTATCACTGGTCTATAAAACTAAGTTGTTATCAGTACGAAGCTTACTTTCAAGTTTACTAAGCCCTGAGAAAAGCTTCCAGTTGTCCTAGGAGCTATTCCAAAGTCGGTTCCAAACTCTGTCTGTTTTTTTTCTGCGTTGAGATTGGGGCTGGAGGCGAGACGCTAGGAATGCGCTACACGGTACGCTCTAGCCTGCAGCTATATAAAGGTAGCCGGCTAATCTTGCTGGTGTTGCGCATCGGCGAATGGACGTAATCGACCATCGCATCAAGGCCTATCGGTTTGTCGCCTATGCTGCTGTGGGATTCTCAGTGGTAGCTGTGCTGTCGGTCTGCGTCACCCTTCCCATCGTCTACAACTATGTGCATTATGTGAGAAAATCACTGCATAAGGAGGCATCCCTGTGTAAGGTAAGATTTTCAACTGTTTTGGGATGCTTCCCACGCACTGTACTGGGTACGTTTCAGATCTCGACAAACTCCGTGTGGGATGACGTGACAGTTTTGAGGCTGGCCCATTTCGGTAACAGGACAGCACGTCAAGCAATAACGAGCTCTGAAGAGAACGGAGGATGTGAATCGTGCTGTCGACCGGGACCGCCTGGTCCTCCGGGTCCACCAGGAAGACCGGGAAGACCGGGCCGCCCAGGTGCACCTGGACTTCCTGGGGTTCCTGGTCTACCGCCTCCAGATGGCAGTTGTGAACCTGTCTCGATACCACCATGTGCTGAATGTCCAGCAGGGCCACCCGGTCCACCTGGAAAACCGGGTCCTCCAGGAGACCCAGGAGAGGATGGCCAGCCTGGGCCACCCGGTCAAGATGGTATTCCAGGCCAGCAAGGAACCAAAGGCCCACCAGGTCCACCAGGAATACCAGGAAAACCAGGCGAATCAGGAGAGGTTGGTGAAGATGCTGATTGTGAACCTGTTGCTCCTGGTGATCAAGGTCCACCCGGAGAACCAGGACCAGAAGGACCTCCAGGGGAACCCGGCCTGCAAGGACCTGTCGGAATGCCAGGTATTTGCCTCACAGTATTTAAAGGTGTCACTTTAGAAAGAGATGTAGTTTAATTTCAGGCCAGGTGGGTCAGAAAGGAGAAAGCGGAAGTGATGGTCAACCTGGACTCGATGGCAGCCCCGGTCGTCCTGGTCCTCCTGGTCCTCCTGGGCGACCAGGCGAGCCAGGAATTTGCCCGAAGTATTGCGCTATTGATGGAGGGATTTTCTTTGAAGATGGAACTCGTCGTTAAAATTCAAAGGAACGCTGTACAATAAATAATTAATTGCCATTTGACCATTTTCGACATCTGTGCTGTGAATAAAGGTGGTGCAAGAATGGAAAAAATCCGAACTTTTAAGAGAACATTTCGCGTTGCGATGAAGGTGGGCGGATGGCTTACGTTCGCATTTAGCATCTCTCGTTCATATGAACATCAAGTTGGTTGAAAGCAGATAGCATCAGGAAAGAGAGGATGATCCAGTTTTCAGGGATTACTGCGTCGCTCGCGAAACTTTTCTTGATATGATAACGCCACATATCGTCTCTACAGCTGCCTGAGTACCTCCTTAATGGTAGCGGGGAACAGATCTCTGATTTATTCACATTTCTCCATGAATAGTTTTTCGATTTCCGAAATTAAAATCGGCCTAGGCCAACCAAACCCTCGAACCCTCATAGATCATCAGTACCAGACTCGTCTGTTGAAACATCGACTGACTACCGTAATCATCCTATGTTATAGGCCACATACGCATTCAAAACGCTACCATATTCTGGACAGGAGTTGAATACGGGAGCGCTTTCCACGAATGGAAGGGGCAAAAAACTATTTCGCTACCGTTCATGTTATCGTATTCTTCGTGCGGGATTGCCAAAATCAGTACCACGTTGCAAATAAATATTGACATAATTTTCATTACTGTAGTATTATTCCGAGAAAAAACTGCAGCTACAAAAACCCAGCTGCCTTCAATGACATGGGGATGTAACGCTGCGTGAAAAATGAGCGTGCTCATTGCAGTAAGCTAATTTAATTATTTCGTAGAGCATACTGTTTGAACAAAACATAACAAAATACAAAAGATAAATGTATTGTAGGCATT
>UZAF01016759.1:15205-45626 GCA_900617895.1 Haemonchus placei
TCTATGATCAACAAGACAGCAGGCGATTTGGGTGATTACTACTTTATTAGCGATCAGTGTACATCAGCTACAATTGGTCAAAAATACCGTCGTCACTATCCATCAGTGATGGCTGCCCCCTGAAAAAGACGAATCAGTTCAAGATAAGGGGATGTCAGTGGAACGTGCCATGCAACAACCTTGAAACGGAGAGAACGAAGTTCGAATCTTCAGTCGGACTGATCTTTTGACCGTATTCCGTCCATACTTCATACACTTCATACCCCGTCATAATCCCTTTCTAAGCTTCCCCCGATCACCATAATCTCCTGCAAATGACAGGGACTTTGCTCGAACGCAGTAGTCGTTGTGACTTGTAAATGCGTACTTAAAGATGAGTCAGTTTTTTCGGAGCTGGCTTTGTTTTAGAGGTATATAAACGTATACGACAGAGGTATGACAGCTGTAGTGTCACTGAAGTCGCCCTTCTCTTTTTCATTCCGACATTTCGCTCGGTTTCGCCCAGTTCCAGTGAGATGTTCGAGCTGTAACGATAGTAAGTCACACAGGCTGTAAAAAGCCGGTCATTTTGAAAATTATAACAAAAAAAAGAAGGGGGAGGGAGTGATGAGGGGAAAAGTCGTATGTAATAAGCGACGAGAGTTCCTTGAAAATCCCTCACCGGGATGGAGCAACATATAGGGTCGCAGCAAAAGAATTATGCTGCTAACACCCCTCCGGCTACTGCTGGAATGCATTCCTCGGGAGTTTTCACGTCAATATTTCCGTCTTTGCCCTCTCTTCCCGTTTGAGGCTTTTTTGGAGGTTTCCCTGAAGCGTTCTAGCCTTTCTCTCATATTGACAGCTTCTTTTTTGGATTTAGAATCGAGCACAGTGCACCCACTGGACCTCATTTTCCTCCCTCTTCTTCCTTTTGCATCGCTGGGGTGATGGAGGAGGCGGAGGATTAGGAAAATGCCGGATGCCACTTTGAAAAACTGTAACCCCAAGGGCAGAGAACTACCGATGTCTGCAGTTGTAACCCAAGTAGAGTAGAGCATAACCGATGCCTACTTTTGGGATAAAAAGTTCAACTCTCCTTATCTGTGAAGACAATGTGTTTTCCCAAAAGGATATGAGCAGATGGAGGCGGTGTCTGCTGAGAGCTCGATCGGATGCTTTTCATCACTGGCCAAACGATGCCTCAAGCTGCCCGCTCATGCTCCTCCTTTGGCTATGCAATCCATTTCTAGTCATATGCAATGAGATGTCTTCGCGATGCCATCAACTTCGAATCTTCAAACGTCTTGCCGTCCTCTCAATTGCTCTGCTTGAATAGATATCTTACCGATTGGGTAGAGATAGAAATTGAAATGAGATTTTGCCCAGGAGCGCTCTTTTCCTTCGATCGTCGCCTATTCCGCCAACATCATTTCCTGAAACTTGGGTCATTTCGATTGTTCTCACGAAAGCCCCTATGGATAATCACTCTAGAATGCCTAGTCATTAGACAACGAAGAGGTAAATTACTTGTATTCGCCCTCCACTTTTTCTGAAGACATTTTTCGAGTAACAAGTCGAGAAAAAGGGAAAGTTCCGAGACGGATTTAGCCGATCACCTTCAGAATAGTCTCTTACCAGAACTTCTTGCAGTAAGTAAATACGAACACATTCTCGTGGCCGGCTCTCTTGACCTTTGGCCATCTGGTCACCATTGTTGCTATTACTCATGTTACACTGTCATATCAAATGCCTTCCTAAGTAGATTGCCGAAAGCTTTGGGGACCATGTGGGACTCTCAAAGGACTCTCTCTCTCTCTCTCGGGAGTTGTTATTTCAAGTACCAATCAGGGGCTGACGTTCTGTCCCAAGATTCCTGGGCTATTCGTTTTTTTTTTGCAGTCATACATGAACTTCTTTTACAAACCGGTTATCGTTGAGCTTCTGAAGAATGCATGTTATGAATCCATCGTATATATAAGAAAAACTGTTGGACGGTTCACTGGTAACGTCTTTTCTTTGTAAACCATTCAGAAGCCATAAAGCGTCAGTCGTATCTTCGAACTTTGGACGGTTTTTCTGATGTCGACTCTTTGCAATGGATGTCTGAAGAGCTGATGTTCTCGTTCGTTCTTTCGGACGTTACGGATCCTCATGGACCGGCTTTGGCCGTCTTGTAAAAGCTATACTCCCATGACTTTTTTCCACAACCAGTGAAACTGGTGGCTAGTTTCCTTTGTGCGTCTTCTGTTTCTTTCAGCTTCCAAATCGATCATGGCGACGCTACAGAAGAATCGTTTTTCCCAGAAAAATGCCTTTTTGCCTTTTTTCGCCTCTTCTTAATCGTCCAGTCGGGGAACAGAAACCAAGGTCTCCCTTGCCATGGTCATGGCAAGCCAAGGGAGACCTTGGTTCCAGGACGTCTTCATGCTACCATATACTGAACTGCATAGATGTTCCTTCTTGCCGTATTCATCAGCGATCATTCTCTCACTATTATCTCCCACCGGTCGAGCGGTACTGGCTTTTCAATGAGCCTCACTGGTTCCATCAAACCAGAATACCCAAGCATGATCGTGCGAAAAAATCCCTAACGGCTCTTTCACCACATCTTCCGGGATTGAGGCGCTTAATTGAGCCATTAGGCCTTGGTCCACGCTCTTGAGCCATCAAAATCTTCCTCGGCACTCGGCGATGAGCCGGTTGAGCTCCGGTTTCGCTAGCCGTAATTGGAGCTTTTTCTACTCACACCCGACCGTGTTTTTCTAAAACACTTTCTGTCAGTTTACGGCGTTAATATTCTTGTACCTGACGAGGTTTTTAGCCCATCATAAACCTAAATGCCCAATTAACAACGACAGCAAAGTTGGGGGCTTTCCAGTTAATGATTTGTCTTGTCGTTGTTATCTCCCTGTGTCCTTTAGGTACAACCGGAACACAAGAAGGCAACCACCTCCCCAGTCAGCAGTGCGGTTTCCATTACTTTTTCAAAGAATCATTTTGACCGCTTTTGGCAATTGTTGCACTAACTCCCACAGGGTCGATGGTGAATTTGTCTCCTGGGAGGCCATTGAGTGATGCAGCAAATGGAACCACTGAAGTCATGGTCTTCTCGAAAAAATCATGAAATGTTCCCTTATGTCAGTTGCGAGCTGACAGCTCGGTAAAGAAACTTTCGATCCAAACTCAGCATATCGCAGTTTGTCCTGTTCCCAAGCTGCTCTCCTGAACCGCAGTGGTTTCTCCCCTAGTCCTACTGACTGACACTCTGAACAAACGGGATTTCAAATGAGACATGTCCCGATCCATTATGTGCCTCTTTCAAAAGTCCTGCCATCTTCAACGGGGCTTTTTTGCCAATTACCAAACGGCGAAACCAATGGGCGGTGACCAATGTGGAATCGTCCTCGGTCTTCCGGGTGCGCTTTTCGATTAACCGCTATTTGCAGCCGTCCAGACCTTTGGTCGAGTATTTTCAATCGTTTTCAAAGTATTTGTTGAGCTATCGACCATGTTGAAAGGCACATTGACTATATCTCGAGCTGTGAGTCAGTCTTACTCGTTCTGAGAAAAATTGGCTTTTCTCAAAACTTGATAATCCGCTCGCATAAAGACTCAGTTCGCGAACGAATTGGTTCCTTACCGGACTTTGGAGATAAGTTGGCCGTCAGAGAGGAAAGGGCGGTAGGTGAGGGCAATATGTGACGCTGTCATGACATCAAAAAACGGTCCGATAAAGACCCAGTTAGGTCATTCAAAGCCTGGTTTGCGTTTGAATTGCCTCTGAGACTTCTCCCTAGGAAGAAACTACCACCGACTCCCAAGACAGCCTGGGAAATGCTGTCGGATCAAAAAACGGCTCAAACAGGGCGTAATAAGGCCCCAAAACCGGCTTAGCCAACGACCATACGCAAGGCGGACATATTCTTAAGCTTTGTGAAAGCTGTAGAGTTTGCACCATTCGCACCGGCAGCCAGCCGTATGCAATTGCGCGCACATTTGAACAACTCGTCCAAATAGCCCTTCCATGTAACTTCTGCCCTCACACTCTCGCCCAACCAGAAATATTTTCGAGCAACCTTTTTTTTGTACCTGATAAGATTGGTTTTATTTGCACCTCACTTGATCTGCCACTTCTTTTGAAAGTAAATCTTCCCTCACTAGTAAAGCTTCCTAGCTCTGCTCGTAATTAAGCTCCACCTAGCTACAAGTTCCACAAAGTCCTCCGCCCGACTTTGAACCTACGTAGGAGTTGCACAAATGTCATTTCTACACTGAGCACAGATGGGAGCAGAGGTATGTAAAACACATCACTATCCCACCCAAGAGTGTTTGTTGAAGCAGCCATCTACCCCAAGAAACCACTTTTTCTTACGAAAATTAATCACTCAGAAGAGGCCTTGGATTACATGATTAGGCGCTCTGATTAGCCTTTTGTCCCACTTGTTGGATTCCGAGCCGATTTTTACCTTGTGACGCATTTCATGTTGTTTGGTCAACTTCGAAGTATTCCAATTTCAATGAAAACTAAGCCATAATCCCATCCATCGCCCAGGCGCCGCACCCATCTAACTCTTGGTATATTCAACGGCAGTCGGTGAATTCAAAGAATAGCTCCAGCACCTTTCCAGCAGTCATTTCCATTTAGTAGCCCATCAAATCTTAAAATTTCCGTTGTTGGTCTTTTATGACCGTCAAATGGCTGTCAGCTTATGGCTTTCCCATGCATAACCGACATATACGACTCTGAATCAGTCAGTTGACAGCCGTCATGTCTGCTTGGATTTTCTCTCAGTCGGCTTGAAGGCATTCAAGCAAATCAGCGACTTTTGTCTTTCTTCAGACTTGCTCCAGTGCCATCAGAGCTTCTGAGAAGCTGCTACTTAAGCGGGTAGGGCTACGGTCGCTGACTTTTGGTTCGAATGTTTGAATTCTCCTAATCCCAATTACGCTCTAAGGATGTATTGGCTTTAGGGTTGGCAGGAGACCTAGGCTAGTACCCGATCGCAACTATTCTACGTGGGCTACTACTCTTCACCAGAGTCAAATGCTCTCTTTGATCGTAACCAATATTTGAACTGATTTTTTCTTTGATACTTTGCTTATTACCCCTCCTAGCCAGGTAGATTCCTACTTTGAACCTCTTCCAAGACTTTTAAGTCCTTATTAGTCTAGGGCCATCATTCCGTGACGACTGGGTGCAAACTTACATAGTACGTGAATGAAATGAAATATAATGAGGGTGGGAAGAAAGTGGGTGGCATTCGAGTCAAGCCCGTAAGTAAAACATCCTGAAGACAAAGCTGAAACCTGAGACTAAATCCAGAACGAAATAGAGAAAGTCTAGGCAGCAAAGAAGGCAAGGATTTGCTTGCCCGAGGCTCACTTAGGCTGCGACTCCGAATAGACAGCCGTCGCTCAGGTTGATTCCCTCGTCTAAAAGCATGGGGATCACGACAACAGACTTTTCCTGCTTGAATGATTTCATCTCGCCCCAGTCACTTTATGGGACGAAAGCAATGATTCACCCAGTAACCATGCATCATGAATTGACGAATTTCGTAAGCAGCAGCGCTTTCTTTACCCTGCCAGCATTTTCCTAACACAAAGTCTTTTTAAAGTTTCCATATTGTAATTTGTTGAAAGCTCGACTGCAGGGTATTCATCAAATCAAACAGCCTCATTTTACAGGACATAAACACATCGGAAAATCCCAATTGAAGCTCTATTTACCAACCTGATTAGAACGGGAGGAGCATACATTTATAGTGTCCTTTGTTGATGATGAATCCCATTATTTCTGAAAAGCACAATTCACCATTGAATTGTTTCTGAGATTTCTCCCTGTGACCCACAAGGATAGCATAAGAGACGCTAACACGTCGATAACCGACCAAGATAGGGTATCATAAGGGCCCAAAACCGGCTCAATCTATACAGACATCCGAAGGGGGCGAGTTCTGTCGGGGCTGTGGAGGCTGTAGAGGTTGCGTCATTATCACCGGAACGGACATGTTTCACGCAGATAGCTCATCGTAGCCAGCTGAGAGCACCCGCAAGTCTGGACAACTCGTCCAATTACCCTTTCCATGGTACATTTGTCGTTACATTCTCGTCCAACCCTAAATTAGCTACTTTTGTAGACCCCATATTCCTTCAAAATCGCTGATTTTGATTCTTCTTTGCCTCTTTTGTGCTATTCTGAACTCTCATTTGGCATTCGGATGCATATTGGTCTACAGTAGCCAGCCCATATACAATTCGGAACTATTGCCATCCCAGACCTACAGTAGCCAGCCCATATACTATTCAGAACTATTACCCTCCCAGGCGAGTTTTAGACCAGTTAGTCGACTCCGGAGAATGGAGGAATTGGTTTGTCTGGGTGGATATAAATATGTACAGTATTCAATCCCCATGCACCATGAATATGATGGTGCGCGTAGTAATACCACATTACCTCCTCTTGTATTCACCATGTCCAATCAATCACATAATCGCTTGCTATATCACTAGCTGATCAATGACAGTCGGAAATTCCGCCTAATTTGATGAGTTTATTGTGGGCAAACCATCGAAAAGTTGTAAACATAAAAAAGCTTTCACCTCACGTTGCAATTTCCACGTTCAGTCTTCTTATAACCTGGGCATGTCACATAATATGTCACAACGCTTTGGCGTACGAGTTTGGTATGATGGAAGCATTTATTAGGTCGACGTTTCGATGAACTCGTCGTCTTCAGAAACGTGAAAGTAGCTCGAAGCTCCTGATCTGTGGCTTACCCGACCAAGCACCCAAACGCGCTAGGCCAGTTGCAACAACACCCAGAAACTTGAATGCCGAAACATCCCAGTGAAGAAACGAACCTTTGCGGTTCTACCAGCGTTGTCGTCCCACTCTGTCTCATGAACAAGAAGGGACCAATGAATGAGACACCATTGACTGGCAATCGAAAGTCACCACAAGATCTAGATCGATCGAAGCTAGATGCTTCGCTCGTCATTTATCACCTCTGTGAAACCTAAAATTTTCCAACCCAGATGGGTAAGGTGCGGAGACCAGAGCAAATCTACAAATTCACTAGTAAATTTATTCTGTTCAAATCTGATTTTTATTCATTTTGTGTCGTCTCAGGATTATTACAACAGTTGCGATGACAGAGACACTGACGTAACCCATTTACTAAGCCTATGAGCCCGAACCAGTGACAAAGTCCCGAGGTATCACCCAAGCCACGTGCTACCCTCATCTTTAGCGATATGTTTATCACCGCTTGGTAACATTCATGAGTTGCGTTTAACTCTATTTGCTTCCCTACTCTTCTCCCATACCTTCACCAAAAAAATCCTGACAATCATAATGAACTACGGAGGGTTGCTCGTTCTTCTCTCGGTGTTCTTTAGCTGGTACATCCTCTTCCAGTACAACGACGTTGTCATATTTGCTTTCCTGCTCTTTGATGTTTGTTTTTTTTTTCATTTGAAATGCAACAGTTTACATCTCCGTCACATGAGATGCTTCAAGTAGTAAATATAAATCTAAATGCAAATATACCTCGGTGAGCCGCTTCCGAGTCGTTCAAAAACTGTCCGGTCCACATTTTGAACCTTACCGATTGCACGACGGAAGCGCTTTTAATATTTTGAACCTTACCAATCGGTCGATGAGAGGCACTTTCACAAAGTACATCTAATCTCCCAAAGCTCGTCACATCATCGTCACCGTCACCAACGAGAGGACATTGTTTTCACAACCACTTTCTTTTACAGCGCGCCTGTTTCATTCTGACATTCTGCTGATTCCTATGTTGTTTTTTGAGACACAGCATGTAATCGATTGAATTGAGTAAACTTCTCTTTCATCATCATTTTCTTTAACGATCATATTCTTTGCCGTTTCCTATCGTTTTCCCAGGAACTTTTTCTTTTTTTTTTCATTTTTTTTTCAATTAGCATACTTTCAGGTATGAACCAATTAGCTGTTTTGCTATGTATCGTTGTGGCACAATGTGTAGCTAAGAAAAATGTGACAACAGATGTGGTGAGTTAGTCATATTTTGGAGTGAGACATTAGGTCCAATATAGATTCGAAAAAAGTGACACTGTGAAGTGGCTAACCCCTTTACACCCTGTTATTAGGAGTTACTTATTACACTTTTAAATCATCTATGCTTTGAGCATCTTGAATTTCATTGAGCATGTGCAAAGAACAGCCAAGGGGAACGTTTATAGCTTAAAATCGCTGCTTTTACTCCGAAACAAATTTCCTGATCGTATTGCATAATAGACTTCGGAGTGCATTCGCACACCCAATCAATCCCTGGCTATATTGGGTTACTAAAAAATTATCAACCTAATTCTAAAGTATTTTTATTCATAAGCGTGAAGTTATAGCGGCAAGTGGCTCACCATCATACAACGCATGGTCACGGGTTCAAATTCCGGATCGATATCTACCTGGGCCATCCAATCCCTGTATCCCTCACAGGCCGGTTTATTGGTAATAGGCTGGTCTGGGGGGAGAAAAGCACTGACATGTACATTGGCTGGCCACTGCAAGTCATTGAATAGATCACACGCACATTCAAATCGCCACTACGATTTTGAATGGAAGTTGAATGCTAGGGCGCATCTCTGAAGCGGACTGATCGACGGCATAATACTATCCTTTTCGTCCTTCTTTTTTATTGATAAAAATCCTCTTTCGCTTCACCTAGAGAAAACATCCGTCTCCACTAAACCTATAAGAACGTCCGTTGAAATTTTTAACACTTTCGTCATACTACGTTTACACTACGAGGAAGGATGGACGGCAGCAAAGTTATTACAGCCATTCCCAGTCATAGTAATCATTTCTTCGGCGAAAGAGCAACCAATGGAAGACATAATCGGTTATGGTTAGCATGGTTGAAATCAGATGAATCCAGTTTGGGCAACAATTTACACAGGAAGGGGTCAATCATCAGATTCCGACGATCTGGAAATTATGGAATTCCTAGATGAGTATGAAAGCATGGCAACACAGATGCTCTGACGCCGACCTACCAGTGATTGTCCGTCGTCTTAAAAAAGCTTATTAAAGCGCGAAAATTGGCTGAACAGGTCTGCAACGGACTCTGCGACATCAATAAAGTCGACTGAGCCCTAATTTCTACGTCTTTGTTGCATTGGGACAGATCCCACTCCAAGTGGTCGACGAACAGACCCCAATCCTGAAAGATCTCGTCACTGGAGATGATTTGTAGTTCTTCGGTGAATCACAAGAAAAAGGGTTTCGTTTCGGCGAGTGGAACACCACCGGAAGATGTTCCCATCAAGAAAGTAGAAGGTTAGGCAAGAAAAATGACCCGCTCCAGACAAATAGGACGCACAGCAATACAATATCAACAGCGGTGTTTATCCGGTTCAGCTGATCGCCTCCACGCTGCAATTTTCTTGAAAGGCCCGCAAAAGAACATAGGAATTGCCTTTCATCACGACAATGCACATCCTCACAATGAACGTCGTGTTGTTGAATTCATGGCTAATAAGTCATGGGAGCTGCTTGCTCATCCTCCATGCATTCCCGCAGAAGGGTATACAAGCTAGAATACCAATCGCTAGCTAAAAAATTGGCAAGCAAACAGAGCTTACAAGGGTTTTGACGAGCTGACGAACGACTTCAAGGCCTGGATTGCCTTTAAAAACAGAAGCTTTTTTGCTCTACTGTTGGGATCGACTGTTTGCTAATCAAATGGGAAGTATTTATTGAAGAGGAGGTGTTTATACTCCGCGATTAATGGTTGAACACATCCGCGCCTTTGAGGCGCTGCTCCTGCCTTCACCGCTGAAGGCCTTCTATAACAAGAAATGTGGAAACCTGAATGAAATCCGAATCCGGACACCTCTACAGAGGTCTAGTTGCTACCTCCATTCCAAAGACGTTTTTTTGTTCTACATTTCATTCAGGGGTCAAAGGAACATTTAATTTTTTCCTCTCTGAAACTATGGAAAAGTAAAGGTGCAGCGAAGTGCTCGGGACCCTATGCCATCACTGCTAAGGCCATGTGGGTTAATTGACTCTAGGCGGACCTTTTTACCAATATGGTACTCAATAATGTTCGATCGAGGGCATTCAGGATTATTTCAGGTAGCGTTAGACTACCGTCAATCAGTATTAATGATTGCTGATTGTTAGCAATTATTGTTACCACCACTATCAACGAACAAAACATCACAGGCCTCAATTGAACACTACGGGTGGCGGTACTTCTCCACGCAGTCCCACGGCAAGCGGCAGTGGTTCCGCCGCTTTTACCCTATCCTTTGACTGGGAATTCAAACCTCTCTCATTAAAGCGCTACTGCGCGTCGGGTACGGCACGACGGAGAAGTTCCACACCCGGACACTGGCAAACATTATCGGTGGGCAGGTCAGAAAAAAAGAGGCGATATGACTCGAGTATTTCGAGTATGGCGTGCTCCCTGTAAATACCCGCAAACCTTTGCCTGCTGGTGCCTTACTCTCGGGAGGGATCTGGGACCCTAACGGCTTGTCGTTCCTGATTGTGCACGGTCGCACTTATGAAGGGGGATATTGGATTTTCGGTGGAAGAATACTGTAATCGCACCATTGCAGCTGGAGGAAAGGGTAGAAGTACTTCCATCTTTCACTCTAAGCATTTTGATCACAAACGATTTTCATGAACCAGAACCCTTAACAATACTGTATGAACACGTCTCCAAGCATATTCGATATGAGTAGCATTAATTACGTTCTAGATCCGAAGACTTCATCCATCTTTTCAGCCATTGTTCTGTGAGGAATATGCCAATTGTCTGGCAAAAGCCAATCAGAAATCGGCCGAATGTCTAGAGGAGAACACCACTGCGATCATTCAAAACGGCAGGAAACGATGTGCAGGTGCTGCCGACCTCCATGCTCAACTACAAGCGCTTTACGATGAGGTACTAATTTCTGTTTATATCATTAATTGCTGTTCTGGAGAATTTCATATGAAATTACTACCTACCTTCGCGATTGCATACAAGGCCTTTACGGGCACCTTGCTCAAAAAATATTGCATAAGCAATACTACGAAAGAGGCCGTTAAAAGCTTTCTTGTCCTTCAGAAGAGCTTCAAGCTGTAGAAGTTTTCAGACTTCTCTCTCAAGCACGTTGCTCCACCCAAACGGGCCATTTCATCCCGTCGTGGGAATGTGCGCGACTTTCCCACCTAAAAACTACTCGATGATCCCGTCCAATGGAAATCATTTCGTGAATTTTTGATCGCATTAGTCGAGGGACGTGGCACTTGCAGTTGGCTTTACTTTACAAGCAAATCCGGTTATTTGCCCAAAAGCTCACCCAAAGACGATGTCAAACGCAGGTTTCAGGGAAGAATTGAAAATAACGAGAGGCCACTTAGGCCGATTTTGGGAGAATGACTGAGCTGACCTAAGGAGCCGATTTTAAGAGCATTCTTCGCAAACGCTTGCCAGCTGGTGACCAGTAAAAGATAGGATGTATAGGTGTCGGAGTATACATAGCCCCCCCCCCNCCCGGGAAACAGCAGAATAAGACCCTTATTTCGATGATACCTCTATAGGGTGAGGATCAGGGAAAGGAAGAAGGATGGAAATGCGAGTTCCAAGATGACTTGTTGCCTTAATCTCCCACAGAATCTAAAATTCCACTCATTTCCGCTCAAAAAATGCAAACCTAAACAATTACTTCTGGGAAAGTCGCAATCCCTGTTTTACCCTACTATATCATTCCCAGGTCCTCACCATTCCTTTATCCTGAACACCTTTCGATAGGTTGTATGCAAAACCTGGTCCAAAATGAAGTTTGGCTTTGAGATTGCTCAGAAAGAATAGCCTACAGCCGTTATTCAAAGTCCGAAAAAACTTCCAAAATATTCTTCCGTTTACGAATTGAAAGCCAAGAAAAGGTCTGATAACGATCTTATTGCAGAGAAACGCGGAAGTGGAGACGTGTGTCCGTGAGCAAGCCGAAAGTGAATCCGTATTCTCTCAACGGAAAATTGACAAGTGCAAATTGGCTCTCAAAAAGGTGGGACAGTCACTTATTCTTGAGAACATGACATCTTCGATTCACTCAATCAAACTATAATAGAGAATTCGGGTAATATTCGCCTAGAATAATTGTTTTACCACTTGGAAGGTAGTAAAAGAGCAAAAAGAGTAGCTTACGGAGCTTATGAGAAGGTGTGGACGGAATGATACAAAAACACGGCCGTTGTTCAGTGTTCCCTGAGAATCGTTCCGGACTTCACCATAACTCAATCGTGGGTTTCTGGGAACTCTGAAAAATCTTCAGGCACTCAAACATCCTCGGAATCTTTCTAGAATGACCAAAAGAAATGGCCTGAAACTGATCCTGAACAGTCTGTCCGTAGTGAAAAGTCGAACCCGCTCACGTCCTTTGTTATCTGCTGCAGCCACTACTCTCATGTCATCATCGAAAATATCTGCGTTGGACTTCTGTCACACTCAAATCATGGTTCAAGTTCGCTTACCAGTACATACTATGGTTCTAACAATAACATTAGAGGTAATGCCGTCGATAAGTCTTAGCGATTGGGAGTTTGGGCGAGTACTCACTGAAATCTGGATGAGGTNGACCTAAATCTACTTATCTTGTGGTGGGATAACGAAAATCACTATTAGCTTTTCTTTCTTAAAGGCACAGTTCACGATAAAAATGATTTCTTAGATCCCCCCGACAGGATGAGTTTGAGGCCCCCGCGTATACCATATCTCGCATTATTAGGTCGGAAAACGGCTTAGTTTGGGGAGTTATAGAGGCTTAAAGATTGGCCCGTGTGTTTCCTTGGACGAGTTTCACCGGTATTGCAAAGGCTGCATCGATCACAAGGGAACCATGTAGGAAGTTCAAACAGCTTGTCATGACCCATAGTGACAGTTAAGGACGGTTTTGTACAGTTCTCGCTCGATGTAGTCAGTTTTTTGTGCAATTGCAATAACTGAAATCACGTCCGAATACCCCTTCCATGTGTTATTTCCGCCATGGCCATCTCGTCCAACTTCTATTTTCCCTACTTTTGAGGAGCCACATTTTTCTCAGAATCGGCGATTTCTTTCACTATCTTCACTACCGATGAACTATTCCCAATCTATACTTACACTTTTCGAAAAAAAAACGGGTACCTAAAAATTATCGTAAACTGTGCCTTTAAAGACTCTGAAAACATTTCCTTTGTTTTCTCTTGTAGGTCCGTTTAACCAGAGCTCCTATTAAAGAGGTTGACCTCGGCTACCTCGCACCTCGGATAGAACTGATTTACTTTACTCAATTTCCCCCATTTCGGTCACTCCTTCAACAATTCTTTCCGAGGGATCTATAAACTCCGATTAATCTGTATTAGGATATGGAGTTATGTTATCACTATTTCAGTCGAAACGCTCAGTTGATCCACTGGAGCGCAGAATGAAGCGTAAGGATAGAACGAAGGAACGAAAGGAGAAGCCGAAAAGTTGCACGAAAGAAGCGAAAAAAATGCGCATGCAATGTGCAAAAATTGCGAAGTGTTGTAGTGCGGTGAAAAGGTGAGTGCCTGTGGCAGCCACCTACTCTTTTCTTATTTCATCAACGAAAAAAAATGAAAACCTCGTTTTTCAGCTGCCAAGATAGTGCTGTACAGAAGAAAGAAATACTTGAAAAAAAGAAGCAGTTGAAAGGGCTTTATCATGCCTGCCATGCCGATATACTAAAGGTTCTTTTCGATTTAAAAAAAAAAAGCTTTGCTTTCAAGAGAATAAGCTTCGCATTCCTATAGTATCGTGGATATATAAAAATCAATCAGTTCATGCTTCTCCCACACATTCACTACACTTTCGCGGACGGACTTCCAGAGTAATCTTATCGGACAAGGAAACATAGAACCCCGATTTTCCTTTACCCGATGAGGTTCTGAAGGAAACAGCTCAAAGCTTCGCGATTCCATACATTCGTGAAATCCTAACTTTTGTTGAAATAGCTACCTATCTGGGACCCCAGGCCCTCTAACACTAGGCGACAGAGCGTACACTAAAGGATAAAGGATAACGGATAAAGTGTTTGGCGTTAACCAATCCTGTCTGAAGGATGCGTCCTGCATTCGACTTCCATTCAGAATCATAGTGGCGTAATAAGTGCGTATGGGGCCTATACAATGTCTTGTGGTGGCCAGCCGATGTACAAGTCAGTGCTTTTATCCTCCCAGACGAGTCTGGTACCAATTAATCGACCCCGGTAGAATGGAAGGCTTGCTTGGCCTAGGAGGATATCGATCCAGGATTCGAACCCCTTGCCGTGCGGGTGAGATAGTGCGCCACTTGTCACTACACCACCTCCGCCCGAGCGTACAAAACTGCCAAAAAAGTTCACATTCCACAGGATCCATTACAATTTTGTAAAGGGTCTACTTAGGTCTTTTTCTTGACAGCTAGTGAACCAAATAAGCGGTCACTGAATCTGGTTTT
This sequence comes from Haemonchus placei, assembly GCA_900617895.1. Lineage (NCBI taxonomy): Eukaryota > Metazoa > Nematoda > Chromadorea > Rhabditida > Trichostrongylidae > Haemonchus > Haemonchus placei. Next base: position 29,671 of record UZAF01016759.1, read on the forward strand.
TGCCTCATTTCGCACGGGGGTGGGGTCACGTAGTAATACACTCCCTCGATTTTCCATGTGACATGTGCATGCTCCTAGCTGCGTCATAGGAATGCAAGACTTCCCATGAGCTATGACCCCACTAGCTTTCCTCCCGAAAGCACCCTGCACTCGGAAATTCTCAGATTTCAAAGGTTTCTAAACCGCCATTGAACTTGCTGGTAGAGCCTGTCCTGAAACGGTCAAAAAACTTTCCCTTCCATGAATTTTGCAATTTCCGCACCGTCTTCGTAGGTGGAAACCGTTTCCAACCCATACATTATGCATTCTATCCACTCCACCCAAAATTTGAAATAATTACGATTTTGAAGGTGCTTGGTGAGATTATTTTATAATTTGACGTCAATTATCCTGATATGAGAATTTCACAAAATCGGAATCAATAAGTCAGAAAACTTGCGAGTTGTTTACATTCCACTAACAACCTTTTTGAGTCTGTTCATTGAAAGAATTTAGAAAAAGCTCAATCGAAAACAAAATGGCGACAAAAAAGAAGCAGAAGCAAAGGTCAATGACGTTGAAGACAAGAAAACCACCAAAGTGGTGAAGAAGAGAAGTCGACTAAATGAGAAAGTTGAAGAGTCGCAAGAGCGGAAACGCAGAGCTCCAATTCAGACAAAGGTTTTACAAGAGGTCAGTGAGCAACATAAATAAGTTTTCAGTAAGTAGCAACGATGCTCTGCCCAAGTCCCATCAATTTAGAGTAGTCAAATTTGGAATTGATGTGTATGTCAGTCCATTCCCTTCGGAAAAAGCATTGACGGCTGTATATTACATTGGACAGCCCCGTCAGTTGTCCTTATATTCAGCCGTAGGAGCTTTAGTTTTTGAAGTGTTTATGATAAAAAAGCTCAGACTTTGTGGGTGGCAGTCGTAGGTTCAGGTAGGACCTTCGAAAACTTCATTCGGACTCTTTCTGCCATTTACATAATTGAGTAGACTCCATTCGAAATTGAAATTGTCTAACAATAAGGTAACCAAAAAGCCGAGAGGGAAGATGGTCCCGACACCACTTCATCAGAGAAACCCTTGGTACATCCCAAATTAGCCTCAAATTTCCCAAAGATTTACACTTCCTGGACCGATGAATCTTAGTGTATGCACCATTTGAATTGTTCTTTTTCCTGGGAATATGGAATTCCTCCACTGTTAGCTATTCTGTTCATTTTTCCTAGCTTATCGATAAGTGGGAGAAAATCCAATTGCGCTCGAGCCCAATATGGAAATTTTCCCAGATGAAATACTGATTGACAGCCAACGTCAAATAACATCTGCTATCGATATTACGGTTCAATTTCAGCTTTCCTCTAGCGAGGTCTGATCGTCCATGTCGTAATGATTCCATTTGAAGATTGTGCTGCTACTTCGCTTAATGTTCTTTGTGTTGTAAATAGTATTGCTCTTATAGCATTCAATTGTGAGGTTTTTTTTGTTTAATAAATTATTTTCTCGATGATCGACTTCCCTACACATTTTACAGCGATGCTCCTATGCATTACTGTTGAACATCATCCCAGTCGGCCTATTATCTTTTGTGCAAAATGCTCTCATTCCAGCAAAGTCGCAATGGCCATGTATTCTCAGAAATTCAGCAGAATCTGTCACTTAGGAGTTCGACTTTCCATGAATCGAACTACTACCAACCCAATCACGATCTGACGATCCTTGTTTCTCCCAACTTCTTTGAAATCCACAATCGAAATTTTTCAGAGCGACCGGTAATGCGAAATGGAAGACCGTATGCTAATAATCCCAAACAGCGGTGGGGTCGGTGAAGGTCTACTACCAACTGTTCAAGCGTCGATCTGACTGGAAGCCCACTTTTTTCCAGGGAAGTTTGTCATCTGAGTTATCATCTCACCTAACAGACAATAAGGATATCGCTAGCATTAGCTCCATCGCGTCGTTCATCAACTGAAGGAGGATCAAGTCCTGATCAACTTTTTCATGACAATATTAGACTCCATAATATTAAAAGGAACCAAGAAAACTTCAATATGCCCAGGTAATCACTTCCATCTCATAAAACATCCATGACTTCGCACTAGAGAATCAAAACGCAATCCGCTCTCAAACATAAAAGGATCAAGTACAGGAACGTTACATTGCAATGCGTCGCTAACCATCGACAGCCCATTCCAAGTATACCCAATGGTCTGATACAAAGTGAAGTAGAAGGGTCTAAAACCTTCTAGGGGCCCTGTCATATGATAGTAGAGCCCATTCCTCTTCTGCCATGAACTTTTGCTGTCTCAAACAGTTTGCGCAAACAATTTCACTTTGAGCATCTTGTAATGTTTAATCCCGTAAAAACGAAACAAAGCCATCACGAATAAAAAACGAATGGGTGGACAACTTGAAAAGTCCTCCAGAGTAAAAAAGACATTTAAAAAACTGGTGAACTGAAAACTTGCAAGGTTAAAACACTCTATGGACACTATTTTGTAGAAGGGGGTTAGTCCAAAAAGCACCGGAGATAATTACATATTTTCTGGAGTATATCACAGCAAATTCCAATGCTGTTAGTCATAATCTTGACTAGGACGACTGGCGAGATTTGTGGTGATGCGTTACGCTACAAGACAGTTGATCTAATCTTTTTGAATAAAGTTTTTAATAAAGTCCGCTACTACTGACGAGAGCTCATCGTCTAGAAATATTCAACAGCACGTGAGTATTTTGGTAGATAGTCACAAAAATGTTAACAGCATAACAATAAAACAATTAAAAACAGCTATTCAATGAAGTATACACATGAATGCTACAAAATATACGGTATTACTGCCTTTCGACTAGTTGGATACGCTTTGAAAGTCCGCCGATACCATCGGTGAGTGATTTGCCCAGCGAATATTTGATTGACAAAGACAAATATAGCAAGGAACTGAAAATAAGCTGCTTAGTGATGATATAAAGTAAGCATGAATTATAACCATTACGGACTAGTGCATTTTTTCAAGGTGAGCCAAACATTTACTTCCAGTAGGAGCAATTATTACGTAGATACGATTCATGCAACTGACTTTTGAGGATCTGCCAGAAATCATAGTATACCTTTCTAATAATCGTCCAAGGTCAATGTGTACCGACGGTTGGTACCGGACTGAAAGGAGAGGAAAACTTTGTTGGCTAGAGCGAACAAAGACAAAAGGGATAATCAGCCAACAAAGTTTTCCTGGTAACATTTGCACGCTATTAGTTTCGTGATCTTGCGCTTCTTCACCAAATTGGCAATATGGCAGTTTTTCTTGTGACTTCGGACCTCATGGCGACCCACGCTGTGAGGTAATGGCCCATGAGCTCGGAACCTTCTACAATATGCATCCACCGCTGCACTTATTGCTTCCAAAATTCAAACCGAGCAAATTCCTGTCACTTTTTATAAACGTTTGAATGGAAAGGACACGATGGAAACACAGAGTTCAAGAGGAGACAAAGTGAGGAGTCTATCCTCCGCAAGGTCTCAAGCGAAATTCGCACAGCGCAAAGATGACACCCCTTTTTTGAACTGCTCTGGCCTCTCCGTCTCGGAACGAAGTTAAGAAAGGAAGAAACAGATTCGAGGAAGGAGGAGGGCTCTGCTATAAAACCCGGCCCAAACAGGTCCCGAAATCATAATCTTTATATCTAAATAGTAAGTGACTCAGTAACTAGTCTTATGGATGATGATGAGGGGCCCTGATCACGCAGGATTTCGTTTCACAGTTTCCTTCAAACAACATTAAAGGAGTCTCCTCAAACCAAGGAAAATGAAAACAGTCGAGAACTCAGAGAGACTTGGAAAACAATTTGTATGAAACAAGTCCGAAATCCAAAAGCACACCTGATAAGCATAAGCTCCCGGAAGAACAATCCAAAGTGATAGATATATACCGATTTCAAATAGAAAATGCGGACATGATACGTAATCAAACCATCCTCCATAGCAAATTCCATGAGCGTAGTTGAAAATCAGCCCTGAACCTAGAGATGCTAATATTATTTAGGCTTTACCCCTAGCATTCACTAAAAGACATGCGGTACCAGGCTTTGCAAAAAAAGGTTTATGGATAGGTGAACAACAAACCATCAGGTGCTTTCCTTAGCGCAGCAATTTCTTTAGAAATCAAGTGTTGCTCTCGGTTGCAGAAAAGGAAAAGTACCACTCCAAACCACTGCCACGGAGTTATCTCAGACGCGGAAAATACAAGACCTTGAATTATGGATTAGATTTAACATTGCTCACATATTAATTTGAATCATTTGAAAAAAGCAATTTGAAAACGTCTGATGGTACCTTGTTAACTATGGATATTACGAAACACAAGAAAATTCGCGAGAGATTGCAAATTCTGCGGTAGATATGATCAATCACAATGAATAAGAGTTTTCAAGCATCAAGTAATTGGGTGGAATCATTAAGAGCCAGCAAGTTAACAGCAGCCAACAGCTCTGCTGTTCTGCCAATGATACTCACTTTTCCTAATCCTGTTTCCTGTTCCGTGGTTTTTGAAACTGCATGAAGTAAAGCTTAGAAAATTAGGGTAACTAATTTTTGATCATCACTCTCCAATGAGTTCTTTCATACAGATCAGGTTAAATACGGTACAGTACGGAATAGGGAATCCAGCAAAACTATCAAAAAACGACAAAAACTGGAAATCTAGAAACCCCTGCTTGCTTTGTCTACTACACCGAGGTAAAACTCAAAAGACAGAATGCAGAAGATTTAATTCGTCCCTGAATAAACCGAAGAAAAGTCTTTTTCTCAGCCGTACACAACCAATCGCTCATTCAGACCAGCTGATCGCATACATGTCAAAGCTGCTGCGAATGTAAAGCGATTCAGAAAACCCTAGCGCTGTACAGACATAAACCAACCCATCGTCTCGCCAACAGCAAAAAGTACTTCCGCCCTATTCTAAGAGCTCGCAAGCAGCCGATCTTTGAAGCTGTCGTAAGAGAAGCGAAAATTAAGCTTTTCGCACCACTGGATGTGTTTTTGGAGGGAATTCCGGCTGCGTGCAGCCAGCTGTGAATATGTCGAGAACTTTCTCACCATCAGCACACATGGCCAAGTGATTCATCCTAACAATAACACAACACTACAGCTGTAACAGCTGAGTCTTAAGAATTTTGGAATGAAAATTATCAGTTAATAATTTGACTTCTAATTAGCTGTTCGAAATGTTGACACTATAAATCTTCATTTTCATGCCAGAGGATACCAAATATTCGAAAAGGAATGCAGCTGTCAAGAGAAAATAAACGTAACCAAATGAGAACATGGCACGAACGAAATAGGGGCGATAAGGGAGACGAATACGCTCTTCTGAGAAATATAAAAGTGAAAATGCCGAAGATCAGTGACATGTCTTTAAAAGTGGCCTCAAAAAAATAATAATAAACAACACTCACCTTGCCTGGAATTAAAAAAGCCTCTGGATTCACAGACTATACTCAGAGGTAATATGGTATAGTGAATGATCCCCACAACGTAGTGAAATAGGTTCATTGTCGTATCCGAGTAAACAGAAATGCAAAGCTAAATGGCGTATCGAATGAATGAGAGTATGTCTGAAAGCGTTAAGTCAAAAATAACGAAAAACTCACAGACTCCCAAAGTCTTCGTACAACGTGGAACAGCACTAGACTCAAAGCAAGAATCGTAGTGGACCAATTATCTAAAAAAAGAAACAATTTTATTAATAGAGATGCTAAAATATACGGCAAATCCGAAGTGGTTCAGCTTATAGGCATCTTAAGCAATTTCACTCTACTTCCAACTGAACCATAGCTATCCGATCAATACCTTTAGCTCGTCTTGAGCAGAGAAGCTTTAAATCGAGTGCTCCAATCCACCCAGACCTATTTCCACCTATGGACGCAACATACTGGCTTCAAGACAAGTCAAACCATTAAGCGCACTTCCTATGTACTAATACCACTGGACAATTATAGTGTCATCTAACGGCCCACTTTGAACATCAAATTCCTTGTCCATGCAGCCATACCGACTCCCAAGGTACGACTTCCCTCTCAAATACTTTAAAGTTTCTGGTTGCCTTCGGCAATTGATTCTAAACTACTCCTCAGGACAAAAATTCCAAGAGAGACTGGTGTCAGTGTGACAGAATCGGATTATCCAATATTAGCATGGTCTACAGCTATCTACAGCTAGCCTACTTATCTAAAAGACCTATCTAAAAAATAGCCTACATCACAAAAAATGGCTTGGGTTTGATCCTCGCAGCAAATTAACAATTATCATTTATCACGAGCTAACACTCTCATACCGCGGGTTTTCTCTCAGGGGTGGCAATAAAAATGTATCAACTCAGTGTTTCCCATAAATCACACCGAAATTTGGCAGTATCGCAAAATTTATAAAGAAAAAAGAAACCGTATTGCTGCAGTAGGAAATGCTTGACTCACGATGTGGTTTCACTGGAGTAAGCTCCATAAAAAACTTTTTCAACGTATTCGTTGGAGCTGTCATATCATGTGAAATAGCACCGCAGAAAAGCAACCATGAAGCTACCCAAAACGAGCCTATCAGGTAAAAATGCCAAAACCATCTGAAACGACAGACCTCAAAATTATTTGAAACTAACAAAAAAAAAACGAAAGGTTCTCGAGCTGTAACCCAAAAACTAACAAAAGAAAGCGAAAGGTTCTCGAGCTGTGACTCAACCAAAACGACAACAAAAGACTCACTTTTTTGGAACGGAGATTGCCTGTATAAAATGGATTTTATCTCTGAGATAGAGAGCTGAAGCACCATAGGTTGTCAGGGCTGGTACAATGGCTGGACATGAAGGGAAGAAAAGAGTGAGCATGCATGCCAAGGAGAGTCCCAGTGTTACACACACCAAATAAAACGGCAGCAATGGCACCATTGCCTGGAAGATCCTGATCATTCCCTGAATTGATTAATTGGGAGACAATCGCGAACGAAATAGAGAACGAAATAAAAAAACGAGGAGTATTTCATTAAGATAACCGAGAAACCGAACTGAAAACAAATGCCCACATCAAGCTGACATAAGATTTTGCGAGATCTGTGGTTGAATGGTACCTGAGACTTGAAGAGCGGAATTACAAAAGTCACTAGAGCCAGGGATAATGGGGAAACGCTTGTAATGGAGAGCTCGGGGAGAATATCGGCTGTCAAGGCCTCCAACAGCGGCCAAGATATTGAATGACGCTGTTTTTTATAGACTGGCAGGACACTACAAAGTGCAAAAAGCCACATACGAACGACAGGGCGACAGCGACAGGGCGCCCGAAAATGGGGTGGCCCGAATGGGGTCTCACCATTCAAATTCGCACATCTACATACTGCATTGGTTGAACAAAGGTAAATTATATTGACCAAAAGGCACTTTTAAAGTATTTCAGAATACTGGAAAGTGCAAAAACCACATGGACAGGGCACTGCAACAGACACGACTAGTGGAACTATTCGTCAATCTAAATAGAAATTCAGCGTATAAAACCTACACTTAGTTTTCTTAAAACTATTAAACTTCATGAGGAAATAAATTGCCAGTACCTAAGGACGGTGGTGGTGTAGTGGCATGTGGCGCACTATCACACAAGCATGGTCACGGGTTCGAATCCCGTGATCGATATCCGGCTAGGCAAACTAATCATTGCATCACTCCGGAATCGGTCAATTGGTACCAGACTCGTCTGGGAGGACAAAAGCACTGAAAAGTACACCGGCTGGACACCGCAAGTCATTGTATAGTCGATAGGCCTCCAATACGCCACTAAGATTCTGAATTGAAGCCGAATGCGGGGCGCATCCTTCAGACGGGATTGATTGAGACCCAAATGCTTTTAAATCATATGGACACCGTTAAGCTCTGGGGGATCACCGACTTCAAGTAGCTGCAGGAACTGCCGTTTACTACGGTCTGAACTAACCAACAAATTCTTTGAACTGGAAAAAGAAAAAACGAAAAAACAAAAAAAAAGAGGGAAAATGAAAATACTCGCAATACGTTTTAGGATCACACTTTTTTCAAGAATAAACAATGAAGAGTTTTAGTTTCGAGGAAACCGGCGAAGATAGCAAGCACGCAGGCAGGCTGTATGAATCACACAGTGCAGGTCTGTAGACGTAATCGGTCTGAGAAAGTAAGAAAAGTTAAATGAGAATGAATGACAAAAGCTGAAAGTGAACGAAGCATTAGATTCTCAAGGGAAGTCATAAAATGTGGTGAGTCGAAAAACGCTGACAGAAGGGGGAGAAAGGGAATCGAAGAAAAAAGTGGAAACTCAGAGCTGGAAGAGATGGATGATTAAAACAGGCCAAACATTTGTATGAGCAAAACTGAAGATGAATCAGCTATGCTCCTTTTGAATGGCAACAAACAAGCAAACAAACAGAAGAAAGGCACCAATCAGAGGGTTAGATGAGCAAAATTATAAGTAGGTAATAATATTAGCGTCGATAGTTTCTATGAGAGCAGCTACTTTTATTTCTAGATGACCCGGAGGTTCCAAGTGGGACTGCAAAAAGCTGGAAGAAACATAAACACATGCAAGTGGAGGGTTTAAAGTGGGAGGATAAAAGTACGGCTGAGAGAGAGAGCCAGTGCATCATAAAGATGGATGGGAAGAAACAGGGAAGATATTGCTGATCAATGCCCGAAATCAAGAAACCAATCCCTTTGCCGCGTGCCGGATTTCCGTCTAACTTCAATAAGAAGGATCTAGGGACGAGAAATCTGTAATGTATGATAATGTATGATACAAAACAAATATGGATGTATCAAAGAAGATAATGCAAAGGATAACATGAAATGAGGCCAACCGGCTGGACAACAGCTGAAGGTATGAAAAACACTTGCGTCTGCCAGCTATCCAAAGACAATTCATAACTTAAAGGAAAGGTTAGTATAATTATAACAGATCTCATACATATATATGTATATATATTTACATATATACCCGTAACACACAAAAAAACACAAGCATATAACATTGATACACAAGGGCATCTACACAACGGACCATTTTCATAATTTGATTTGTATTATGCCTTCCAACCTCTTTTCCAAAAAATTAACATTACCAGAAACTGGTGAAGGGTATAGTAGATCGTTCTTTTTGAATTCTAAGATGAAAATGTAGTAGGTAAGGGGGCATTCCTCTCCATTATGACTAGGCGCTGAACCACATGCCCATTCCCAGAGCCACTACGATTCTAATGGAAGTCGAATGCGGGGCGCATCTCACAGACGGGAATGATTAACACATTAAGACTTCCCTTTCAACTCATAGCTATTAAAACACAAAACTTTAATAAAAAAAACAAACTAATCGGAACTTTCAACTCATAGCTATTAAAACACAAAACTTTAATAAAAAAAACAAACTAATCGGAAGAAAACCCCGATGTTTTAGGAAATTATCGCAATAGAGGAAATTGTTGATCAGAAAAATAAAAAAGTCTGCAAGGCCAGATTGGAATCGACTGCTTCACTCAGCATTATGGTAAAACTACAGAAGATGGTCACCATGATAAGAAAGTAGTATGAAAAAGCGAACTTTGAAAGCACTTACGCAATAACTAGGATGTTTACTGCAGTTATTTGAAGGTTATCACATCGGGTACTTGGGTCGAGCTGTTTGGTCGACAACATAAGCACACAGCAAAGTATATAAGCTCCTCAATCACATGTGGGCAAGGGAAAGATGAGAAAAAAGGGAAAAATCGAAGGGAAAGGCGGCTGCACTCTGCCATTCGATCGATACGAGGGCAGCTCTGTAAATATGCCGATGACGCAATGGCAACATTTACATGGGAACATTTTCAGTGAGCGTGGGGATTCCCAGTCAAAATGTATAAGTGGGTGATATCCATTGTTTACATAAACAACTAATATCCTATAAATTAGGTAACTAACTGGTAACTAGTAGTTTTGCAAGCATGAAATGAGTCATTGCTTTGCAGGCGAACTGATAAGTGCAGGAATTCCAACCGCTTGGCCTGTTATCAGTTTTACGTCTACCGAAGTTAATTTTCTAAAATTAAACCGTCTCGGTGCAACATAGAACGCGGAAGTAAACAAGAAAATAAAACAACACACGGGGTTAAACCCACATGGTATAAGTATTTCAGAGAGAGAGAGAGAGCATTCGCAAGATCTATAAGGGTGGTTATAAAGAATGAAAAAGACGTAATCATCGTAACTATTTGCAAGAAATGCAAAGGTGGTGTAGTGGCAAGTGGCGCAATACCACACAAGCACGGTCACGGGTTCAAATCCATCGATATTCGTTTAGGCCGTCCGAGCCTTCTACCCCACCGTGATCGGTTGATTGATGCCAGATCCGTCGGAGAGGATAAAAGCACTGATTTTCACATAGGCTAGCCACCGCAAGCCATTGTATAGGCCACACACACACTCAAAACGCCACTACGATACTGGATGGAAATCGGATGCGGGGCGCATTCCAAATGCGTAATGGATAGGCACCAAAAAACTTTATTTTTCTTTTAACCAATTTCAATGGCAAGCAATATAATGTAGAAGATTAACCTAGACTTAGGTGATCCCAAAGAATGGAATTTTCGTAGACATGACCCTGCAGACGGTGCGTGGTCAAAAAAGGCATCGCATTGCATTCAGACTTGGCTTCAGTAGGGAGCCGGGTAACGGGACTTCTCGCCGAATTCCCATGGCAAGCGGCAAAAGTCTCGCGGCGGCTATCCAATCATTCCACTGAAAATCTAAACCTTTCCCTTCATAGCGCGCGATCGGGTACGCGAGTGCGACGTCGTTTTCGGGGAGAAGATACCGGACTCGTAGGGCGCTTATTGCCAAGTCTGAATGCAGCCACTCTGGTTCTTTTGCACTGTTGCGGGGCTAGCACTACGCGATGCAGTGCTAGCCCAGAGTTTGCATAGATTTCTTGAGATGACCCTCCCTCGGTGGCTGCTTTCATAGTCCACGATTTGGCGAGCGAGCGACCGGTCACGGACCTATCGAGCGAGCGACCGAGCGACCAGTCGCGCGATCGGTCGTTCGCCGAATCGTGGGCTATGAAAGCAGCCGGTCGTGAATTTTCCGACACATGCTTAATGATGAATGAAGCGAGTTGTGAACATAGTTGTAAAGAGGTTTGAAAGGAAAAAGCCTTTTTCTTCTCCAGCGTGCTACTCCGTTTTCTTCAAAGGAGCGCCACAAGAAGAACCTCATTTGTTCAAACTCTTCATCTCAGCTAACGGACAACGCCCTTTTTCGAGCCTTGCCTTAAACAATCCGATCAAAATTGGTCACTCACATCTTTTTAAATAAATATAGCATACATGATCGTGATGAATAGAGGACACCTCTAGATTGTCGGCTGCCAAAAGACTATTCAGAGAACTGAGACGTTAACCCTAAAAAAGGTCACAGAAAAGCAACTCAATTTCACCACGTCGACGTGATCTTTTATTTCCAAAATTTTAAATTTCCCTCATGACTCATCGGCTGCTGTTATAGTCCACGATTTGGCGAGCGACCGATCGCGCGACTGGTCGCTCGGTCGCTCGCTCGATAGGTCCGCGACCGGTCGTTCGCCAAATCGTGGACTATGAAAGCAGCCATTGACTCACTAGGTTCTATTCAACAGGTTTTGATTTCTAAAATTTTCAATTTCCTCCATGGCTCATTGACTCAGTAGGTTCTAGGACGGGTAAAATACAATAAAAAATAACTTTACAATCGAGTGCAACAACATCCAAAAAAGAGACCTCTCTATAGATGTAACAACGTGAAAAAATCTTGCCAAAAGACAAAATAAACCAAAATTGATCTCTCCGAACTGTACTCTGAGGTAAGTTACTACGTAGGAAATGGAAGCAGGTAAGTTACAGCGTAACAAGAGGAAGGCCGTCAAGGGCAAAGGGCATCGTTCAGAATCGCGGTCGATTAGACACCGGATTGTCACAAAACCACATTCTTCCGTCGTTTATGCTAGCCAATGTGTAAACATAACGATGTGCAGACGACTCCACCTTCCGGTGGTTCTAAGCAAATGGCATTTGCCAGAACTGAACTTATATTTGAAGAAGTATAAAACGAGTCTTCAAGGTAATGATTGAGAGCTGGATTACAAAAGGTTTGGAGCAAGCAATGAAGTTTAAAATAGGTTGAATAAAGTTTGACAGAGCACGTTTGGATGGAAAGAGTATGGAAGGATTTACTGGGACTGCCTTGCATCCTGTCCCTCATTCACTCAAGCAGCCCGTAGCGATGTGCTCCTAATTTATCCAGTGGAACGAATAATCGCTTGATTTCGGGACTTCCTTGATTGCAGTGCAACTCATTCGGCTCTCCCTTGGAGTGCGTTGTAATGCAATTGAGTGGGAGCATTCATAGTATAAATGCGCCCATAGTTCCTGTGGAAGTGCGGCCCTCTCGAAAAGGAGTTAGGAAAGGAAGGAGAAGCTCTCAAAGCGGAATTGAGTCGGGCAGAACTTGAACCCGTACTTGTGCTTTCCGGGTATCTGCTGGTTTTCATAGTGGTATAATAGGTCGTCGAAGAGCATCTCGCAAAAATTCCCTCAAAGCTCAGATCTTTTCTAGTAAGTTCTGAAGGTCCCCACTGAACTGCTATGTTTGGACCCTTCCTCTTGTATGCTCATAACATATCACAATTCCTCTTCTTTGGTTATTTTTATTTACTTACTTATTTATTTATTGTGCTATTGTTCAAGCAATATAAAACGGTAGGTTCGAGATAGCATCAGAGTTACAATAGGAGTAATAAGAAGAATTAATTCCTCATTCACATGGAGGATATGAAGGAAGACAAAAAAAAAANGGGGGGGGGGGGGGTGGGGGTTATTCAACCTACAATGGCCAAATTGTCTCCCCATATTCGATTTTCAAAGCCGGCCACTCTGCTGCTGAAACCAAAATGAAATTTGAGCAAGTACTTGGCCTTAAAACCCACTTCTGAGTGATTCTGCACACGCCTCTTTTTAACGGTCCCAAGCTGGAATGTCGAAGGTACACCTTGATCAGATAGATCGGCTGCCATTTCATGGAATATTCGGATATGGTATGCGCGTACAAGCGAGACAGGTCTCCTGGTAGTACTGTATAGAAAATTCCAAAATACTTCAGGAAAAATCTGAACGTAGCGAAACCTCCAGCAGATACCTTCTGACACCCTGATGCCCTTTGAAAAGGAATAGCAATAACTTTCCATCGGTGATGAGAAAATGTTCATGTTAACAATAAAGCCAGAATACAAATTGGACTTTTCAAGGAAAACTTTCCAGAACATCACTAGAAGGGTTCATTCCTCGCAATGTTCAGCTCCGTTTCCTCGGAAACGCCGATGGACAAAGATTAAGGCGCCGTGAATATCTCTCGAGTCCTATTTGAAGGGGGAAAGTCTGATAACAAACTAAATTCAAGGTGTTTAGGAATATCGGCGTGTTAATCAATTCCTTTCCAAATTGCCTGTCAAAACTTATACGACGAGCAATCAGGGAAGCAGCAAATTGCTTAACTTCGGTTAGGAACGAGACAGTGCATTGCTATCGGTTTTCTTACCCATTACTCGCGTGACGTGAAAATCTGATGACAGTGAATCTATTTCTCTTTTCAGACTAACACATTGAAGAACTCTACTCAACACAATTAACACTTCTCTCGAGTTGAAATCCGAATAGACCACGGGAATCTCTCTGACCAGATTAATAGATTGATTCCGAATATTTCTACACCCTTTTCCCACTGGCGAAGGAAAAGAGCAGCGTAAAACCGACTGAATTAAACAGTCAGTGCGAACGAACTCATTCGGTTTCTAATCGCCTTACCCTCAAGTAGAACCAATGATTACCCGTCACAAAGTAAACGAACTGAGTTCTGGAAAAGTACCTCACTACAGACTTCGATATTCAGTGATAAGCACCACTGAACGATCCTTCATGAGACTTTTCTACACGATATCCATTCAAAATTCAATCTTCAAAAACCTTGTGGTGATATATGAAGACAGGTATAGGCCAACGTCTATTGGATAAGATTTGGGGACAAAGAAAATGCGGACAGAATTAGGAGCGGAGGGCATGGGACAAACTGCAGATAGATGAAGTGCAATATCGAGAAATTCTGATGGTTCCTATATTCGCCACTTTTAACTTTTGGCAAAGTCTTGGCTTATGCTTATGAACGCCATCTAGACATGATCGATGTGCTGAAGAAAAAAAATCAAAAAAATAGTACAAGAGTTGTCAGAAAAAATCAAAATCAAAGTTAAACTTGGATACAAGGGACGTGGCCAACGGTTGCTGAATAGGGTGTTTGAGAATTCGATGGTTGCGGAGCAACACGTAGCATGGAAACCTGTTCTTTGAACATTACTCTGCACTCCGCTTGAATTAGGAAAGGCGTTGCCTCGTCGTGAATCGCACTTGAAAATGTGGGTGGGCATTCGGGCAAATTACATAGTTCTCGAATGCTTATCGGAACGAGAGAGAATTGCTAACCCTTCCGCTGCCATTGCGAATGGTTAGCGGAATTTATAAAACGATGCAGGGTAAAATCAGTGAGCGTGGGGTAAAACAGTCTTTCTTAAGGACAAAGACACTGGCAAACATGAGGACAGAATAAATAAATAATAGTTGAAATAAGCTAATATATTAATATGATACAGTAGTTTGGGAAGAATAGTGGAAACGATAGCTCGGAAAGGGCAAAAGTGACGGAGAATAGCAAAAATAGGCGTACATAAAGAAAGGCTACAAGACTTCAAAGAAGTAGTAAAATTAGTAATTGAACGAGATCTAGACAGCAGAAGTTGCATGGAAGAGGTGTTTGGACGAGCTGTTCGAATGTAAGTGTCACTGCATACAGCTTGCTACAGTAAGCTGCCTGCGTGCAACGTGTGCGTCCCGGTGCGGATGGTGCAGACCACAGCTCCTTCAACGTCGTGAGAACTTTGCTAAGCCTGTTTGGCCCTTACTACGCCCTGTCTAAACCGTTTTTCGACCTGACAGCATGTCTTGTGCGATCCTTGGAGGCTATAGGTCCAATATCCACACCAACCAAATTTTTCGACCTGACAGCATGTCTTGTGCGATCCTTGGAGGCTATAGGTCCAATATCCACACCAACCAAAACTTCCTTTTCTTCGGAAGCGATTAATTGGTACAGACTCGTGTGGGAGAATCAAAGCACTGACTTTAACGTCGGCTGGCAACTGCCAGCCATTGCATGGGACAATACGCCTACGAACGCCACTACGATTCAGAACAGAAGTAGAACGGAGGCGTGCCCAGAACCGCCAATGGGCTTGTTCATTTCAATAAAACTTCACTTTTTTAGACTGGACACAATGCATATAACAAAAACAGCCAAAGAAATTCCATTACAGCTATACTATAGCTGTATCGAATGCATAAGTCTTAATATAATTGACTGCAATGTGGCAACTTCTTCCCTATGTGGTCTGAGTTTCACCCAGCCTAATAATAACACCAGACCACGATATGAAAAATTCCCAATCTATCCTAACCACGTTCCAAGGAAGACGAAGTCTAAATCCAAAAATTTATAATACTGTACTTGAAGTCCGATCGGCAAAATCTGAGCACATTCTAACTTAAAGGCACACTTCACGATAATTTTGGGTAATCCAGATTATGATGAAAAATGGAAGACAAGATCGAAACTAGTGCGACTGAGGTGAAGAAACTGCGTGCATCGGTATTTCCAAAGTGAAAAAAGGCTTCGAAAAACCGTTAAAAAGGGGGCTGGACGAGAATGAAACAGGAGAAATGAAGAAGAGTGGGGTGTCCGGACGAGCTGAACAGTGTGTTTCACTGAGCGCATGTGGGTCCTGGTGAGAATAACAGACAATGGTAAGCAAAAATTCATTCACCTATAGGCATAAATAAACAAAAAAAACCCTAGTAACAG
>UZAF01016759.1:45762-65835 GCA_900617895.1 Haemonchus placei
TTGCCTCATCACTCGGCGATTAGCTGATTGTGCGTGGGTCCTAGAACGAATAATAGCAATCTGTATTGTCTCGACACTCGTCTAACGTGACACCGATCGAGGGGCGGGAAAGCGAACTACGGCAGCAACGAGGCTTCCACTATGCCCTAAGCGCCGAGATTGTGTGAGCGAGAGGGTCCCTTCTACCACCCATAGAGGGGGGCGCCGAGTATTCCTAAAGGAAGAACCAGTAACCTTTTTTTATCGTGAACCGTGCCTTTAATAGTAACTGTTGCCATCGAATATATGCATCAGGGTATAATGCCAACTGCGGAGAACAAAAACCTCGCACACGTGTGTCGTGAAAGTCAGTCGTGAAGAGGAAGGCACGAAAAAGGATGAAAGGAAGGACACGATTCTAAGAAGGAGAACGGACACCCGGCCGTACTTCCGTTAGAATCCAAGTTGAACCGTTGACATGAAAACGAGCCGCTAATTTATTGCGAAAAAGTTCGCAGGCCATAAATAAACCCCCAATGCGATAGTCTGCAAGGGATGGTCGAAGTGCAGCAAAGGAATGTGCTCTTAATAGCGATTTAATAGCGAGATAAGCCCTCCGAATTCGAATCGGCCGTAAAAGAGAACATCGGGTCTCGGTAAAAAAAGGAACCTCGAAAAATAATAAGATCGAACACGAAAGTAACCCTATAAAATTTCACATTCTGATGGACTTTGGGATACAAAAAGCAGAAGCCTTACGAA
This sequence comes from Haemonchus placei, assembly GCA_900617895.1. Classification (NCBI taxonomy): domain Eukaryota; kingdom Metazoa; phylum Nematoda; class Chromadorea; order Rhabditida; family Trichostrongylidae; genus Haemonchus; species Haemonchus placei. The sequence continues at coordinate 46,504 of UZAF01016759.1, forward strand.
TAGTAAAAACTCCACGTGCGGTAGAGGCAGAGCGACTTTGCAAAGCAGATTTTTTAGATTTCGAAATTCGAGAAGAATTTAAGACAGTAATCCGGGTGTCGGTCCTGTCTCGGACGTCCTATTGTGACGCAAACGGATAGGGACCATCCCCCTATTGACCCTGTCTTTGCCCAGTACCTTTTCTCAGTGCGTTTCATTATGTGACGGGCATTTTTGGTGGTCTTTCGCCGTTTTCACACTACGCTTACCTTGTAATAATTTCATGAGTGTGTTCCGTCGGTTACGTGACTACTTGAACTTTCTCTGCATCTCTGACGGCAAGAGGCTAGAGCCCAGAGAAAAACACCCTGGGTGAAGCCTACGGCGGTGGTGGTGGGGGCCCCATTGGACAGGCGAGCATAACACGCAAAGACCACATCAAACGGGAGTGCGCCAGACGAGGGCAGAAAAATGACGCATCCGGCAAATTTAAAGGAACCGAGTTCAAGTAGTCCGTAGGCCGTGTTCCGTCATAACCAGTTATTCCACTCAGGACCCAAGTTCTGGACTACTTCACCTGGATTAGCTCTAGCGGATTTCAAAATGTGAGCAATGAACGTAGCTCATACGTAAATTTTAAAAGAACAAACCCCAACCCAGATAGGGCATTGTGTAAGCTCAACGATTGTATCGGCTATATGATACCTCCAGAGCAGGACGAGTTCCAAAATCGTAGAGCCTGCCCCACTCCCAAGGCGCATCAATGTTAAAAATTCATACAATTTGTCATGACCCTTGGCGACAGTAGAAGGCAGATTTGAACATTTTTGGCTCTATGTAATTGGCTCTTTTCACATTTGTAACAGCTGACCTCTCGTCCAGATATCCCTTCCATGCCATACTGTGGTGGTAATCTCGTACAACCTGTACATTCACTACTTTTAGTGAGCCTAATTTTCCTAGGTCGAAGGTTTTTTGCTTTCTTCGCCCTATGCACTATTCTTCACCAACACTTGCGCTCCTCAGCTTTGGAAGGGTACCTCGAAAATATCCTGAACTATGCCTTCATGGGAGTAACTGAACTTCAATTTGAACATCTCCCTTCCAAATCTGTCAGGATCAGAGTCAATTTCAATTCTGTTAATTTTCACCTGCTTCCCTAGGCATCATCATCGCTTCAATTCTCAGCATTCTTGCAAAATACTACTTACACAGTGCGCAGCACTCCGCAGAACAAATATTTGTATTTAAACGTAATGCGTCTCGAAGAGCGTCTTCTGTTTTTTTTGCTGACCTTTTTTTGTGAACCTGCTGAATGACGGGCTAAATGCGCTTTCATTTGTGTGAACTAAATATAACCTACTAGTTGTAAAACAAAAAAGAATTTTACACTGAATAATCTTTCTGATATAAGAAGGATAGGATACATCTAAAATCGGATAGTTTTTTAGCAATGATTTCTTGCCACTTGCTAATTGCTTGGTCGCTCGAACTGACTGCCCAAAACTAATCGAGCGGCTTATTCGCAGGCGCCGTAATCGTTACGTCGGTATACCCGAAGGTATGCATACGCTTAGGAAGCGTTCATACTTTGCGAGAGAATGCGTGATTGCCGTACATTGACTAATGATTTCGGTGCACTGAGCCGAAAAAGATGACTGTGCGTCTTCTCCACCGCAGAAATAGAAATAATATTGTCGAAGTACATTGAGCCATTAGTCAGCCACTTTTATTATTAACGACCAACCATGTATGGAATTACGTTACCTTCTTTTCATTGGAATCGAAGAGACAACTGAACGTGCATCTGGCCTGCACTCTGGCTGCTAGTTCATTATCTGACGTTCAATGACCTCGGACGACTCCGACACCATACCATTATCCACGAGTAAAAAGCTTGATTGACTTCGGCCAAATCGGATCCCGGTACTGCGATTCACTTTCTCATTAACATTCAGATGCCTTCGAAAGATGAAAAATTATTGATCCATCCTCTTTGGCATATCTCTTTACTCAACTTTGCCTTCAATGAACTTTTACGAAAAATATACCAGCCCCAGTAAGGTCTGGTTTCGATCCACACCTGAAAGACTTTGTAAATAACAATTTATGTGGTTGCCGTAGGTTTTCTCCCACCGCCCACACTATATTCAGCCTTACCCCGAACTGGGCAATAAGGCAAGTGTAATGGATATAATGACGGCACACTCAAAGAGAGATGTTTTTTCTTTCGGAACTGAGTTACTCAGAAAATAGCAGAAGATATCAGAACAACTCACTCCCTTAAATAGCCAGAAATACAGGACGACACGTTTTTCGAATGGTGAAGGATTAGGCTAGTTCTTCCGGTCTGCAACCGATAGAGAGCAAAACTAGATTAACAACGGAGAGATGAGGACAATGTAGTTCGAACAGAAGACTACACGGATGTAGAAACACTGCAATGCATGAAACATGAGAACTAGGGCAACGGAAGAAAATCTGTTTGCCGACCGAGGACACATGTGATTGAAGTGGCTTTCATGCGTGAGAAATGGTACGATCGCGCTTCTCCGATCACCCAGTGAAATTGAATTGATGCATTCTTGTGTGCACTGCTGCCACAAGTACCCCATCAACGGCGTTCGGTGTAAACTATGCTATGGCAATCCTCGCTGTAGGGCCTTTTAGGTTTATACTGACCGAGAAATTGCGCAGATGGGCTTTCAGCAGTTGCCAATCTGCTGATCGTCTCTGCTGGAGTAATGCTGAGGGCAGGACTGCCAGATTGGGGTCATTACAGTTAACGCTGTACAATATTTTCTGGGCTCAATATGAGGCGCTAAACCTTCTCGTGCGTGGTCGGTGGAACGGATCCAGAAATAAATTTTTAGAGCTGAACAAATTCTAGAGCCTTAACTTCTTCTCTTGGGAACAATTGGAGCAATTCCTTTATGATTCTTAGTAACGAAAAATTCGGTTCAAATCAATTTAACTTTCATGTTCGGTGTTATTGAAACCTGAGCAACTTGAGTGCTTAGTTAGGTAAGCCGCAGATCAAGAGCTCCGAACTACATTCAGACCCCCGAACACGACGAGTCAGTCGGAACTTCAACCTAACAAAGTGGTTCGACCATAACAAACTTGTACGGCGGAACAGTGAAAAGATTTCGATTCAATTCTTTTCCGTTCTATTCATGATGAGCATTCACGATTTTTATTACAATTAATGACCGGAGGTCCTAACACGAACATCCCATGTTGCAGGTGCTGGTAGTGGAACTGAAATTTACAGTTTTCAACTAATGCCATTGTTATTGACGAACAACCGATAACACACTTTACGAATGTCGTAATTCTTCCATCTAGTTGTTTTTGTGGGGAATCTGAAAAAGAACACTGTCAGTGAATATGTTTTTCTTTTGTGATGATAGAGTTCAAGAAAGCGTTTTGAAAAACCCATATGTTTGTTGCCATTGCAGGCAAGCGTCAGATAGCACACTAATACAGAACCTCGCAAATAGCTAACAGTTCGAGTAACAGCTTCATACTTTAAACACATCCATTAGCTTGCCCGGCCGGTATATATCCCATCATGGTCGGAAATCCGCCTGACTCAACTTCATCTCTTGTCTGAACGACTGATACATTCCTGACTAAAAAAATTGTGGGTTGTCCTGACTAGAAAAATTGTGGGTTGTTCAAAATTCACTATTTCAATTCGACAGAGGGCTTTTAGAAGAGAAGAGTTTGGCATATGCTGAGCAATACAACTGGAGTTCAATATATGGCGACGGAAACACACTCATTTTCCGATCTGTTGCTCATGGTCTCAAAACCATCGATGAAGGCTGTGATTCATTCCTTTTTTAGATCTACTCGCACAGAACCTTCTCTAGATGTAAATAAACAACATGATTAGTCTTACGAATTGCTGACTATGTAGTACTTTTGGACGCTGTTGCCTGATGGTTACATCATTATCAACGGTGGTTATTCGCGCTCCTTTCTGGTATTCGTTGATATGTACCGTTGATCGAGGTTTTCTGAATATGGGTAAGCGGATGATTCACTCCGCAAACGATATTGAAATGAAGAGGAAACGTCATCCCTCATCGAGTCCTGATGCTGCTTCTACAACATCACCTTCTGAGGTGCACTCTACAACTAGTACATAAAAAAGTCGTCAGATAGTAATGCAAGGGTATATGGAGAAGACTTTTAAAGTTCAGCTCATCCATCTAACTAGTCTGATACAAAGTAGTTTTGGGATAACGAGGGACCGGTAAAATTCGATAGCATGAAGTGTTCTGACTTGCGCACCACTTAATGAAGGGCACACTTATTTGCGCCACTTAGGGGGTCCAATGTGATCTACCTTTCGGGAAGTTCGCGAAACTCGAATCTGCTGCGTTCAACGAGCACTCATCGACACACTACTCCAACGTTACCGGACGAGCGGTTGCATGGTCAACCGCTCAATCGTCATCGGCATTATCGACTCGTATCTGCACATGTGCCATCTTCCTATTCACGAGACCGTTCCCGTAGCAAGGGATCGCATATAGNAAGGAGGTCTGTAGGCAATCACATAGCACCTTAGCAGACTCCTTTTAAACGAGCAGCCCGACATCATGGATTTCTAGGAGGCTATCCTGGGTTGTCTTGTGAACCCGATAGAGAAACTTACAGCTTCCTTAAGCTCAGGACCATGGTACCATGGTATTCCTTGCCCATTTCATGAGTATTGTTGTCGCATTTCCTTATTGCTTTTTTTATATGCGCTTTGACTAATCTTGCTTCGATGTGTGTGTTATCAGCTTTTCCTCTTACGGTTCAATCTCAGTTTAGTACAAATTCAAATCACCTGCAAAGTATCCCAGTTGTTTCTATGTGTTTTGAAAGTGTCATCATACTCTAACAATACTTGAGGTTTAGACCTCAGCGTGGATATACACTATGAGGGTGTTTCAGTGCCAAGGCTTCGTTAGTCGGAAGAGAAGGATGGTTCTCCTTGTACGGCAAATGCACGTAGTAACCATCGCTTCTTTTTTCAAATGTATCAGTGAAAAACTTTGACATTTTTTCGTTCTTTCTTTTTTATTTTTCTTTCCTTTTGAAGGTATACATTTCTAGATTGCGTACCTCTATGAATCCTAGTCCCAGATCTTCCGTCAAATTCTGGCTGACAAACGAATGATCCGCGCCCGTGTCGAAAAGGATTTTACCCGGTTGCCATTGTTGACGTTTCATATTCCATATCCGCGCCACTCCGGTTAAGAGAACTATATTCTCGCTTTGCGTTCCTTGATGTAGTACGGTTAGGTCATGGCTATTGTCGTCCTGCTCCGTACTGGTGTCTTGCTTGTATTCATTTGCAATGCCAATTTGAATCGGATGTTCTTCGTTGCTGCCCATTTCTTCTGTCTTTTTCTACCTGACTTTGTTGCGTTTTGGACTCTGACGATCTTGTTACTGGTGTTGTTGGCGCAAAAAGTTTCTCTTGTACTACCTTGGTTTTCTTCGATGACATATAGCATGAAGGTGACTCTTTCCGTGATTGTTTCTGCATCCTTCTTTTGTGCAGTTTGATGCAAAGTGACCTTCTTGTCCGCAATTGAAGCACATACCTTGCTGTTGGAGACAATTCCGTCTTTCATTNAACATCAAGTTCGAAGTACTTATTTACAATTGTGTTGATGCGTTCTTCTGTCGCTATATATGCGTCTAAGGCATCGAGGATGTTCTGCATTTTCCATGCGTCTTCAGGCATGTCTTGAGTAAGTAAGCCTTCAAGAGTCTTTCTCTGAGTTCTGGGTGCAAACTTTGATAACACTCTCTGAGTGTTGCATGAGCCATCCAAGTTCACTCCCAATGTGTGAAGCTGCTTGATCAAGGAAACGATGCATTCCAGCAGCTTCCTCTGCTCTTGGGTGGAAGGTTTGTCCGGCCTTACCCGTTCTAGGCGGTTCTGTAACACCCTCACCAGTTTCGCGTTGTTACCATGTATTTTGTTCATGAGGTCGAACGCCGACATGTAATTGTCCTCTGTGACTGGAGTGCGGTTATCAGATGATTAAATTTTTGCAAATTGGTAAGCGAGTTTCGCTTATGGACGTTGTCTTGGAAAAGCGTCTAAAAATTATTGTACTCCCATATTTTCCCATCAAAAGTTGTTATGGGTATAGAGGTATAGTTTTTTCATGTTGTCCTATCCCTTGTCCCTGTGTTCACGCTGTGGATGTTCTATCGCTATGAATTACCTCTCGTACACTTATGCGTTTCGCTTCAAGTTCGATCGCTGGCTGATTGCCTCTATCAATGGCGACGTGTACGTTTTCCGTATACTCCAAGGTTTGGTCTTGTTCTTCTTTTGTAGCGTATCGAATGAAGAGTCTGCCGTGCTCGCAAATGTTGCCAAATGGTCGCTTAGTAATCGTGTTGTTGCCTGGAGTTCATAGCACACTGAAGCTATGTGTTCGAAATCTTCGCTAGTTGAATTTACGCAGAAGGTTTTCAGTGTATTACCCCCCTTGCATCTGGTATTTATTTTATTGAGATTATTGCAGAAGCGCGTTAAGAGTCCCTTTTGCAAGCGTAATTTCAAGGGTGCGGTACTGGTGGTCATTATCTCTTTTTTGCCTTTATCAATTGCGTTCGTAAGAAAAACTCGTAAAAAAACTCGGCCAAATTGAGAAGGAAAAAAGAATCTTATGCGTTCAACGGACCAACCTCGATCCTTCGCGTTTGACTGATGCACTTTTTCCCTAATCTCAAGAGCACGTTTGCACTCAGGCTCAGCATCCTTGAACTCGCCACGCTTTCCATAAAGACCGCCAAGTTGTTGAGAGTAGCCGCAATGCAGAATGATATTCTCCAAGACACCTGCAAGGCGCGAAGTCGTGCTGGAATCTCGTAGACCACAGAAGCTGATCTGCCATCGAATGAGCAGGTGTTGGCTGCGCAAACTGACTAGACTGCAGATCTTTTCTTCTTCAGGTACAGGTCCAAAACCAAGATCTTGAAGGGTGTCATTTGTAGAAGGTACATTAGCTTTGGAAGGTGTGAACTTCACATCGTTCTGGATATCGTCATCGAATTGTTAAATATTTATATAGATAAATAGGTAGTATTACAGTCTCTAAGGGTCCCAACTAGGGACTACACTGAACGGGCGATTTGCTCGTAGTGTGGTACAAACGAGAAATGAATAGTTTATTAGCAAAAGCCATAACGAAATCCCAAACACAAATACAACAATGATGCGAAAAACAAAATCAAAAATACAATACAATCAAAAATCCCCCGAGGGTCAGGGCAGAGAAAATGCAGGGGGTCCCACCAAAGATGAACCGGCCACTAAGGCCTTCCTCTAATTACCTAGTTCGCGAACCACAGAGATTCGCCCCGAGCTCTCACCGAGGTTCCAAGAGCACGGAGCCAAATCCGTGGGGGTACTGGCGGCGGACGAAGGGGGAAAAACAAAAGACGACCTCTTCCTCTCGAGGTTCCCCCTTTATACAGTCTTTCCCGCGCCTTTTCTATCCCCAGGCATGTTTACTCCTGCTAGCCTCCTACCTCCTGATCACTACTGATCACCAACAGTACTCTTGATCACCCTTCCCCAACGGTGTTGTGATCTTACGGGCATTTCTTCTTTGGCCGGACTCCACCGGTACGGTTCTCTCTGTCCCGCCCTGAGAAGCCGTGTAATACCTGAGCGATATAGAACGCTGGTCCCCGAACTCAATCCGCGTGAGGTATCCTCTCTAGAAAGGCAGTGGTTCACAGCGGTTCAATAACAATTTGCATTAATTCAACGAATAACAGGGCGTGACAATGCCAATATGCTTATGCGTAAGTTAAAGCGTGTAAAAGGGTTACGAAAATAGCCAACACGTCGAAAACCAATAACGATAAAAATGAGCGTCGACCGGGGCGTTGCTGTCCTTCTATACCCCCATGGAGACCAGAGTTCGAAGTTCAAAGAATGCTCCCTGTGTTAAAGGATATCCCGTGGTCGATCGATAGTCGTTATGTGTGGTCGATGGGGTCCGCGCGGGTCTTTCTAGATCATAATTTTGCTCTTCTAACGAGAATGCAATTTATTGCAATACTTCCGATGAAATGGGTAAATACCAAACCAGTCAATGTATTACTGATTTTTTGTACCCTCCAAGGCGAAAAAATTACCCAGACACAAAAAAACAAATCATGCTACTATAGCAAAACCTCGAGAAAGGACATTAAATGATCACAATTCTCAAAACCTCCAGAAGCCCATTAATTTATTGTACGATGAAATACTTTGATGGAGTCTTAGTATTGCTTGCGAATCAGAATTGCTACTTCGTTGAAAATTAAGAATAATTAAAAAATATGTCACAACTGTATATAAAACATGATCTTCTACTCATCGGTCGCCAGATGTGAATATTTTGTAGACTATCGATAACATAACACCCACAATTGATTGAAGGTCTCAAAACCGGCAGCTTTAGCCGTTCGGCTAGGTATGCATTCACTTGGACGGAAGAGACTGTCCTTGGAAGAAATGTTCTATGCAAAGGAAATGAGATCTCTGTTCTGGAGAACTAAAACGTAACGATCTCATGTTACCAGGTTTGGAAATCCAACTGCTGCAGTAAGTGCCTTTTTAAAATGCAATTATACAAGGAAGATTCGTACTGATTCTAGGATGCTTATAAGACCGATTAAAACCTCGGTATTAGCTGGAAAGTGATATCCTACCAGAAGGATCCCAAGTCGAATGGGCATTCAAAATGAGACCTACACTGCTGGACGTGATTTTGGATGCTGAGTACAAATCTGCTTTCCAAAGTTGCCAAGCGTTTCTCCGAACAGAGTTATGAGGGTGGTTTCAGGGAGCTCAACATGAGAAAGCGTAAATTACCTGGATGTGCCTCATTGCTCAGCGGCGGCTTGGTGTAGTGGTAAGCGTGACGCTGCATGGGTGAGAGGCTAGGTTTCGGGTTCTGTGGTGGACGAATTTTCGCATTATGTAAAGTTTTGCCCTTAAAGTCTAGAAAACACTCTAATGGCGGTTTTATCACGTTTTATGAGCTTTTAACGCTTTGCTGATACCTTCTCCTACCTACCTATCTATTACCGAGTGGGAGATTCCTCCGTACACAAACTGCGGAGGTCCGGAAGAGTAAAACGCATATGATGAGCAATGATTATGCTAGAGTGGATGTTGATGCTAGATTGGGGGCAATGGTGCGCAGCAGCTCCAGACTCGCCAACACCGGGCACTGTTGATAGTGGACTTGAAGATCAGAAAGCTACTCAGTGCGCCTTACCTCCACAAAAGCAGGTGAAGGGAATGACACCTTGCTCGGACCCTGAGGCTAATACAGCCGACAAAAGCTTATTTCTTATTTCCTTCTGGAAAAATAAGGTTAAACGCACCACCTCATATGAAATAGTTGATGACCTCAACCTGTGCGTGTACCTACGAGACCCCACTTTCTGCTTACTATCGCTTGTCTACTTTTAATTCTGTCCGGCTAGATTTAGGAAGTTCATTTTTCATTCTTGGTATGATGCTGAATACTTAAGCACTTGATTCTATTGTGAGAAACTTCTTTGTCTCAAGCATTCCGTGCTAGGGTATCACATCTGTTCATAAAATGGCAAAAGTTATCCTAGTGTGAACATAGGGTGCATGGGCATGCGAGTAAAACTGAAGTATTACTTTATATTGATGAATATCAGCAAAGCTTCAAAAGGTCATAAAACGGGGTAAAACCGTCATGAGAGTATTTTCTAGCCCTTAAGGGCAAAATTCTATATGATGCAAAAAATACGTCCCCCACAAGACCCGAACCCTAGCCTCTCACCCACGGAGCGTCACGCTTACCACTACGCCGCCGTTGAGAAATGAGTCACAATTTTAATCTCATGATGAAAGCTTTCAATTCAAGTGACTTATTTCAAACCATTGAAACTGATTATTTTGTCCTGTTCAAAATAAAAATGTAAAAAGTGGCCTTTTAAACGGAATAAAAAGGAGTTTTGCGATTCTGTGATGGAGACATCGAATATCGTTACTGTTGACAACATATCAAAAATCACTCAGAAACGTCAAGTTCGAGATGAGTTATGGCAGAAAAGGTTGGAGGTGATTTTAGTTTGAACGGTAGTGTAGTATATGATATTAAGGAGATTGTTATAACTTAAGTGAATTTTCGGTGTCTTGAAATCCGGTGACTGCCAATCCCAACTAGTGAAAGAGAACTCCTTCAGTTTCAAGCCACCCTGCTCTACAATGATCTTGGTGACTTGATCTTACGAGGCTACAAGGATTATAGGGCTATCAAAGGTTATTCGGCGAAATTACCTCTAAGATCAATACCCTGAAAACAACATGCGTAGGAATCATTTATTAGGGAAGTGAGAACCAATTCATAGCTTGCGACAAATTTCAAAAGCGTCATAAAAAAAGGTAGTCATATAGCTTTGCACTTAGTGCTTTGTACCTAAGCAAACAGAAGAAGAAGTTCCTACGATCATTTCTTAGTATACTGATGGATACTTATTTGATCTCCTAGTAAGTGAGACCACACATCTTTCAAATCTAGAGCTAGTGCTCGTTAAAACCTTCGTTAAATTAGTGATTCAATGCCTGTCGATATATAGTACATCAGTTCCAAAGCCAAAATGCGCTAACAACTGGAGGCAACACACCTTCTATCCATTCTAATAGTCTGATTTTTCGAATAGAATCGACTTTAGGTACAGAAGATGCTAAGGTGTGCCCCTGGCACGTTCATGTTGCCTGCTGACTGTTGGCAACGGTGTCCCACTAGAAACATTCCAAATGACAGAAACTGGGGATAGGACAGATTCTCATACATGGAGATCTGGAAGTTCCAGAGCTAAAGCTGCACAAATTTCAATTACACATAATTAAATCACATTACCTTTGGCGAATAATATGTCCTTCTTGACTACTTGATTGGTCTTGTGAATTACCTGAAAAATAATTATATGATTGCGATGCCTTAGGGGTAGAGGCAAGAATGTTTTGAGGAACCAACCCGTACTTCTTGAAGGAAGTGGTGAACGCCAGACTGCGCACTCATTCGTAACGACACAAATCACAATTAGTACGAGTAGGAGCTTCATAACTGCAAACATCCATTTGCTCATGTACGAGGATAGTCCTTAGAATTTGATGATAGGTTGATAGAAGCGAGGAGAACGATAGGTATCGATGGGTAATCTATAATGGTCGACGTGGCTCACCCAAAACCAGGCGGCTACGCATGCTATCTCGTGCGCTGGGGGCTCTAGCCATAAGGGACTGAGCCACATGAGCTTCTGATTTTAATTATAGACCTTTATCATCTGAGCTTCTTCCCCGACACTTCTCTAGCGGCCATTTTTTTGCCTCATGGAAAAAGCAAGAAATTTTTTCGCTAGATCACTTAAATTCAGGCTAATCGGCAGGCAGTTCAGGAAGGGTGTTTGATGTGTATTAGAAAAGTTTGTCCAGCTCAGCTGGAGTACTAGCATGGTACACATAACCCTTGATTTTGAAACATGTAATTTATCAAAGCAACACATCTGTATACACAATATTGTTCAGAAAGGGCGACTGGGATTAATCAAGCAATAACTTCAATTTTTCGATCTCAATTGACTACTATATTGGTTTGGGCTGCGTGTGGCCATGAACATTAACTTTGAAAGGACAGCCCTTTGGGTAGTTGTAGGGATTTACACGTCTCTACAGGGCATGCATCTGTGTGGCCAGGGTTACTGCAGAATTCATTACATGAGGTCTGAAGTTAATGTAGTGCATTTGCTCTTGTGAAGAAGGGACTACTGTGAACCATACTAGCTTTTAGAAAATTTTTAGCCTAATTTTTGAAAGAGTTCAGTGGTATCCCCTAGTTGCACATCTATGTGGTCTTGGTCAGTATGAAGGACAGATGTATAAACTTTCACCTCCAGACACCTTTTCCTGCGTTCTAAAGCGCATCTGAAGAGACTTAATAATTTAGATGTAAGTCCCGCACACTTCAGTGCCAGTCCACTTGTGCGATCTGGCCACATTGGTTTTACTACATATTACCACTTCCTTCCCGCATCCCGCAACGTTTCTAAATAGAATTATAAATTTTTGATCTAAGCTACGCCCTTTTTGGTGCCAACTACGCCCCCTTCTGGGATTTGACCACATTTGCTCCATTACCTCTTACCTCTTTTTCCCGCATTCTAGAACGTTTTCGATCAGAGTTATGAAATCTTGATCTAAGCCCCGCCCACTTTGGTGCCGACACTGACCAATTCGAGGATTTTACCACATTTGCTCCATTACCTCTAACCTCTTTTTTCCCGCATTTTATAACGTTTCTGAACGAAATCATTTTTCGAAAGTAGCTCTCACCCCAACGCATGCCCCGCCCATCGTGGGCGGGGTTCGCTAAGCTTACGCACGCACAAACAAAAACTTGCTCACTCTTTTAGATTTCCTTTCCTGACTTCGACGCCTTCGCTGAATCGAGTAATGAATTTCTGTGGAAAGTACCGCCTACTTCGAGAACGCTCGGTAAGTTTCTTTCATTCTAATTGTTACCCGATCCCTCACTTTTGCACATTTTTTTCCCGGCGTCTGAACTGTCACGAGACCGAATGAGAATAATTTGCCCATGACCCCGCCCAATTCCGGCGCATGTCCCGTGCCTTGGGGGTGGAGCTCCGCTAGGCTCACATGTGATCTGTTGCGCTTATCCTATGCCCAACCCATTCCAAACTTGACCTGACTTCTCCAGGTGCTTCTTCAGGTTATATCGAGTTTCCGTACAAACAAACAAAACAAACAGACAGACAGACAGACAGACAGACAGACAGACAGACAGAGCGCTTTATATACAGCAAGGATATCCGAAGACAATCACCACTACGAGCCAGATTTCAACAGTACTTTGAGATCGGCTAGGGCTCAGAAGATATTTACCAAGAGTCAGTCGTCACGAGAAGGAATCTGATTGAAAGATATGGGGCTGCGATGCTTATATAGAGGCCCGAACACAACTCAAATTGATTTCGCATCGTTCATCAAGTGCTGAATCACTTTCACCAAACTAGTCGAGGTGTTAAAATTGCATTTGAGCAACTACTCGCAACATGAGAAATGATCCACGATGTTGAGGCGCTCTGTAGAAAACGATTTCCTTCCTCTACTGTATCACCACAAAAATAGAGAAGGTTCTAAGGTGTTGCAGTGGAGTGCACGGGCAGTCTGTATGGGAGGAGGGCATGGACATTCATTCATTCTCTGCTGTTCGTCTTGGGATTCATTTGCAGGATTCGGGAAGCCTCCATTGCCTTTTTTTGCTGAAATTCCGTCTCCTTGACCAATACCGTGCACTTTACTCCAGAACTCTCACTCAATTTTATGCCAGTCAAGCGCTGTCATCAGATTGCTGCAAGTCATACCAGCTAGATGTCTTTTGATCAGTATTGACTAGTTGTCTTCCTGCAACTAGAGGTGTGCCAATTCCCATGTCCAGCATATTATCTGTTACATCAGGCTTATCAGTACGTTATTACCAAAAGCCCAACTTTATGGGAGGCAAGATTGTTTCATATCGTCGTTGATAATACCTCGAGATGTCGGCTACACAACGAGCGCCAACTGTTGTCCAAGAAGAACAGGTTCTAATCATAGGGCGAATGCTAGACAATACAATAAATAGGCATATATAGAAACATGAATTCAAGTAACGAAAGAAAATATGTTGGGCTCCATTCTGTGGTGCCAAAAGCAATGCAAAGATATCCAAGAGCAAGCTCTGACAGCTTCGAACATCTCACTCATTGATATAATAACTATGATACAAGTTTTCCAGAGCTTTAGTGTGCTGAGTTGACAAGAGCGTCAACATCAATATACACCTTGCTTGTTCTGGGAAGAACTTGCTTCGCTTGCTCTCAAAGTCATGTCAACAAAAAATTTGTGTCGAAGATATCCTGTCGCTAAAAATTTGTCTCTTGTGATGGCAGGGAGTGCATTGTCGAGTGGAAACACTCTGGTAGGGAGAACCTTGAATTCAAAAACCAATAACGAAGTCCGTTGCCCCTCAATACGATCGAGGAGGACTATTAAGTGTTGTGGTGGTCGCTATATTGGCGATCAGCTGATCGAGCTGAACGTGTGGGTCCTGTCGTGAATATTGCGATCTGTATCGCCTCAACACTCGTCTGAGATGACATTGATCGATGAGCGTGGCATCCGGGCGATCCCACTAGCTGTTGAGCTTTTGGATCCGACAGCGTCCTTTCTGTCACCCGTGGGGGCTACTGGATATTCCTAGGAGGAGAACTTAGAAACCATTTAATCGTGAACTGAGCCTTCAAAGCGAGATGATTTTTGCAGCTGAATGAGAAACTATGAGAGCGTACAGAGTAAACATAAATCCTAAGATACTCGCATGTATTGATTTCCGTCCCCAACATTTACCGTTCAAATTGTCAAAAACTGCGCGATGCTACTTGCTAAAAGTGTTTTTTTTGCATGCAATGCCTGTATCCTAGCCCCTCCTTTTACAGAAGAGAACCGAAGGGCCGTACATTCAAGGATTCAAGGTCTTCACACGTTTCAAATGCTGAGTGATAAAAAAGAAAAGAATTGGAACCAATTTCGCATACAAAACACATAACAAAGTGATAAAATAATTGAATTTAAGTGGAAAATGGCCCCCCTTCCAAATTCGCCGGACAAATCACCACCAATCAAAAGTTGAGGGCTAGCTGACAGACCAGTGGGCAGTTATGAGTAACAAAATCTTTATCAACGCGGAAATTGAAGGCAGAAATGGATAAAGAGGTACATTCAAATTTCCGTGTAAGGTATAGGCTTGATGAGTGCAAAGCAAAGTTGAGCAACAGTAAAGTACCGAAAGTTAAAGAAGTGAGCTTTGAAAAGCATTCTCCCGAGGAGGTACATCGAATTCTGACGTCTCTTAGAAGTCTTCTAAAAGCTCTTGCTCCTTACCGTTCGATGGCATTCCCCAGATTGTATACAAAAAATGTGCTCGCGCTTTTTTTGGCCCATATGTATGATTCTAAACGCTTTCCTGATTTTTTGTGAAATCTCTTATCTGGAAAGGAAGAATCATAACAGCGATTAAATTTCCGGAAGCGAACGTAGCGTCGCCTTTCCGCCCAATTAGTATCACTACCCCAAGAGTGAGGCAGAAAAAGTTGTAAGTGACAAACTCGAACTTTATTTGGCTGGGAACAACATCGTACGAGTCGAACAACATGGGATGCTGATGAGTGCTTCCACGTGCACGTTGATGGCTGACTGTAACTTCCAGTAGAACTTGGCTATTAACAAAGACTAAGGTGTAGACGTGATCTATTTTGACTTGTGAAAGGCATTTGATAAAGTAAACCACGATAAACCACTCTTCAAGCTCCAAAAGCTAGGTGTCACTGGGACAATTCTTGAGTGTATACGGTCTTATCTGCGCCTTAGACACATGTACATGAGAGTCGAAAACCTTTCTTAGGGCGATACACACACTTACGATTTACCTACTGTTTTGACTACATATTCAACTGTGGAGGTTCGCACGTATGCTGACGACATTAAGGTATACGCCGTGTATACTGAAACTACTCATGGCTGTGTTCATCAAGCCTTAACACAGTCCATTAACAACATGATGGAGTGGACTAGTGCAAGGGAACTATCTGTGAACCTGTCAAAAACATCTGTTTTTCATATTGGGAGAGCCATTAAGGTACCATATACATATACAGGTGAAGTTCTACGATCCACCGAAGAAGTCCGTGACCTCTTCTTTCGTATAAGCTTGTGGTTGAATTTTGATCGTCACATTAGTTTAATTGTACACAAAGTACAATTTGATGATCTGATTTTGTACAATTAAACTAATACGATGATCTTCGGACTTTTTCTGTGGTTCGTAGAATTACATCTCTGTATGTATACGGTACCTCAATAGTTTTCCCAGTATGCAGCACAGATGTTGTTTACAAGTTCACAGATATTTCCCTTTCCCTGTCGCTAGCTCACTCCACGACTAGGTGAACGTGCTATCATGTCTTAAAACACAAGATTTTCGAAGGCCCTAGTTGACTCGTAGTGAAATTAAGGGCAGCTGCTGGATTTCCCATTCATTTCTTTTGTGTCATGACTCGTCCTTTTTGTTTGCTTGTTTTGTTTTGTTAGTAAGTGTTGTACTTGTACCTGATTCATTTCATTAGGTAATAAGTCTCGAATGAGGAAGTCGTGAATCCCCTGGACTAGAACTGGATTTTTTCATTCAACTACGTTTTCTAATTTCACAACCGGACGTTTCTTCTAAGGCTGTGATAATCGTAATGGCGGGTCGGAGGCTGAATTGTTAGAGGTAGGGAAAACCTAACATCCAAAATTCGGTCTCCGATTCCATAGTTAAGTGTTTTTCCGAGAGTGACGTTATCCCTGGCGTCATCCGCCTACTGGGATCAAACGTGGATGCTTTTTCACCACCAGCTAACTAAACTACTAACTAACTACAGCTCTCTGTACTTATCTAACCTCCCTGCAGTATTCTTCTACTTCGATCCACTTTTTTTTACACACATGACTGGAGTTGTTGAATTGATATGATCATGGAGTTGCAGTTATCGCACCTAAGCGTGCACCAAATGAATAAATCAATAAATAAATATCAGACTCAGTTTGAGACGCCAAATTGGGAATGACTGGAGCAATTTCTTTATAATCGAATTGCAAACCTGTACGGCAGGACATTGAAGAAGATTTTGATTAAATTCTCTCTCATTCTATTCAGCAGGAGCGTACACAATTTTTTATCACAGTTATTGATCATGGGGTCCTAACAGGAACATCCCATGTTGCAAGTGCTGGTAGTGGGGCAATTCTCATGCACGTAGAACAGGACTTTTCATTCCTATCAGTTAATTCCTTTGTTATCGACAGGCAATCGATATACTTCCTCTACAAATGTGATACTTCTTTTGAAAAATTTGTATTTCTTGTAAACGCAGGTAAGCACCATATGGCACACTCATCTAGAATTTCGCAAATAGCAAACAGCTCACGTAGCAGCTCCATACTTTTGAACAACCACTAGCTCGCTCAATCGGTGAATATCCAGACAGTGCTCATAAGATAATGCATAGAGGAGAACAGTACTCTTTATGTTGGGTATTCTAGAACCAGTCAGACGGCCCAGCTTACTTTTGGTCAGTACACCCCTCCTCGTCATGGTCAGAATATCCGGCTGCCTCAACTTCATCTCTTTTCTGAATAACTGATACACTCCTGATCGAAAAACTGCGGGTTGTTCTAAATGTACGCTTGAAATTCGACGAAGGACCTTCTGTTCTGGGGGATCTTGGCATTTACTGAGCAATACAACAACATCGTAATGTGGCGACGGAAACACACACATTACGATGTTTCGATCTGTTGCTCATGGTCTCAAAACCATCGATGAAGGCTGTGATTCATTCCTTTTTTAGATCTACTCGCACGAACCTTCTCTAGATGTAAATGAACGACATGACTAGTCTACTGAGGTACTGACTGGTACTTTTTGACGCTGTTGCCTGATGATAACACCATTATCGGAGGTGATCATCCATGCCCCTTTCTGGTCTTCGTTGATATGTACCGTTAATCGAGGTTTTCCGAACATGGGTAAGCGGATGACTCACACCGTCAACG
Organism: Haemonchus placei; assembly: GCA_900617895.1. Lineage (NCBI taxonomy): Eukaryota > Metazoa > Nematoda > Chromadorea > Rhabditida > Trichostrongylidae > Haemonchus > Haemonchus placei. The sequence goes on from UZAF01016759.1 coordinate 64,202, forward strand.
ATATTGAAATGAAGAGAAAATGTCATCCTTGATCGAATCCCGATGCTGCTTCTACAACATCACCTTCTGAAGTACACTCTACAATTATTACATAGAGAAGTCATCAGATAGTAATGCAATGGTATATGGAGAAGACTTTTAAAGTTCAGCTCATTCATTCAACTAGTCTTATACAAAGTAGTTCTGGGATAACGAGAGACCGGTAAAATTCGATAGCATGGAGTGTTCTGACTTGCGCACCACTTAATGTAGGGCACACTTATTTGCGCCACATGGTGGGTCCAATGTGATCTACCTTTCGAGAAGTCCTCCAAAATCGAATCTGCTGCGTTCAACGAGCACTCATCGACCACTACTCCAACGCTACAGGATGAGCGGTTGCATAGTCAACCGCCATTATCAACTCAATTCTACAAGTATGTCATCCTCATGCGAGCTATATTCATGAGAACGCTCTCGTAGCAATTGATCGCATATGGATTCATAGCTGACGAAGGAGGTCTACAGGTACTCACATAGCACCTTAGCAGACTCCTTAGTCGACCAGCCCGACAACGGCTTTCTAGGAGGTCATCGTGGATTGACATGTGGAACACATAGAGAAAATTACAACTCCCTTGAGCTAAGGAGGCGCATTCCATGGTATTGCTTGCTCATTTCATGACCATTGTTGCCGCATTTCCTTACTGCTTTTCTCTTTTTCAGTGCGCTATGACTAATCTTGAGTCTGAAGTTACGCAGTAGAAGAATTAATGGATGGTGGTTATTACGCTATTGTTATATCATATCGAGGTAACCGATGAGATATTTGTCTCTGGATCTGCGCCACCGTAGCTCAATACAGATGCTTATATTTATTTATGTTTTTTCTTTCTTCTTGCTTCGATGTGTATGTTACCCTCTTCTTTTGCATTTCAATCTCAGCTCACTACAAAGTCAACCAAACAGCGAAGTATCCCAGCCGATCTTCAGTTTCTGGTCCAAAGATCTACTTCTGTTCATACATGAGCTATTGAACGGCAAGCACCTTTTATCCTGTTCATGCACGTCCAGTTGTGTCATCCACAGCGCTCACCTAGCTCACCATCTTCACGTGGGTGGTCGGCATACCTGTGTTTCGAAGTTCCGTTAAGCCCCTATGACCCGGCATGTGGCGACTGGGCATCATGGCGGAATGATGCAGGTCTGCGCGAGCTTTGTTTCGTGAGGTTCTGTGGGTGGTGTACATACCGGTATCTCTTTCGGAAGCGCAGAAAGGCCTTTATGATTGCACAAACAAGCGGTTTGTCTCTTGAAGTATCAATAGGGACTCCCTATGCCTTGATTCCTCCCTTATCTTTAGTCATTTGAGAAGCGATCTAAAGCTCTGAATTAGTTAGCCTATTGCTTATCTCAGTTTTTTTTCTTTCACACATCTTTTTTGCCTTCCTCGCCTACACCTAGCGACCGGTCCTGCAATAAGCCTGTCCTACCTTTGTTGCTGTTGTGTTAATTGGTTTTATTTGTTAACTTTTTTCTCCCTTCTCTTTTGCCATTCAGTTCTATTGGAACTGAGTGTTGCTTGTTGTAGTCCCCCCTCCCCACCGTCTGTCTAATTGTAGCGCGTTTTCTAGCGATATAAATAAAAACCAAGT
>UZAF01016760.1:0-21788 GCA_900617895.1 Haemonchus placei
CTGTTCTTAAAGGTGGGTTAAACATGCTTGGGGTTATCATGCCAGTTTGGAGACATTTAGTCTAGGGAACCGGTTTTCTGAGGTTTATTTGTTGAATGAAGGATGGATAATGATAATACACAGGTTTCCAGGCTCTGAAGAAGGCGATTACGCCGAAACGTAAGTTGATAAGAACTTATTTAACATCTTGGCAGCAGGTTTTTAAAAAAAAGTCTTATAACATCAATGCAAAGCTATGCCAAGATTCATCGAGAGTCGAACATGGATGCTTATGAAAAGTGTAAGAATAGTTTCACGAGCATGTCCCGCGCAGCAAAGTGAGCTACAGATCGACGTGCACCTACCATACCCAGGTTTGGTCACTTGAACATGGCTTTTGAGTAATTTGCGGTTCTTGTTGAGAGGAATGGAGCAGTGGGCAGTAGACGAGATTATAAGACTGCTACCAAAAGAAGACCACTTCCGTTAGTAGGATTGATCAATACTCTTCCTAGCATTCAGTTTCCATTTCCAGCGTGGCCGATAAATTGTGGTGGCCAGCCAATATGCAAGTCAGTGTCAGCGGCCCTCGAGTGAGTAGAACCGGGAGCTGATATCGGACTTTTTTTTTCACCACTTGTCTCTGTTTCGCCTCTCTCTATTAGAAAAGTATAGTAAAGGATGAAGGGTAAAGTGTTTGGGCGTTAATCAATTCCGTCTGTGAGATGCGCTTTCGCATTTGACTTCCATTCAGAATCGTAATGGCGTATTTAATGCGTATGCGGCCTATACAATGAGTTGTGGTGGCCAGCTATTGTACAAGACAGTGTTCTCATCCTCCCAGACAGATCTGTAACCAACTAACCGGCTTGAAGGGATGGAAGGCTTGGTTGGCCTAGGTGGGAACTGGGCTAGTGCGGAACTATTAAAATCTGTACACTTTTGATGTACGATTGCTTTGGCCATCTTCTTTGCTCCCAGGCGTTTAGAATGAATTGTTTGGAATGTAATCCCTGTAAAATGATACGCCACTCTGTCCATTTCCACATCGCTCCATTTCCATGACTTGTCCTTGTGTTCAAAAAAAAACTCAGAGCCTTTGAACAAGTGGGATCCTTATGGTGTTGGGCGATTCAAGACAGTATGCCACACATATACGACCAGAGTCTTCCCCAGACTCCTTGGTGAGGGCTAACATGAACGTGATCTCACCCGAATGGTATGCCTTGCTCGTTGCATCCGCCACGGTGCGGGATCATAGACCTAGTGTAGACGTAAGATTCGAATTCCCTGTGCATTATTACGGTAAAAGCTCGCTTCAAAAAAAAACTCAGAGCCTTTGAACAAGTGGGATCCTTATGGTGTTGGGCGATTCAAGACAGTATGCCACACATATACGACCAGAGTCTTCCCCAGACTCCTTGGTGAGGGCTAACATGAACGTGATCTCACCCGAATGGTATGCCTTGCTCGTTGCATCCGCCACGGTGCGGGAGCATAGGCCTAGTGTAGACGTAAGATTCGAATTCCCTGTGCATTATTACGGTAAAAGCTCGCGTGCGTGCTTACGACAATGCGATTCGAGTTCAACGTCCGCCATCCGCCCTTCTATAAATAACCAAAGAAAAATCTAAAGTTTGTCTCCATATCCTTCTGAGCAACGATGACAAAATGCTGTTGCTGTGTGGTGAAAGGTCTCATTAAGAACTTACTACTACGTAACTTTTCGAATTCATACAGCCCCAGTACAATATCGAACATATCTAGAGCCTATATGTGAACTCAGTTAAGTCCGAAAATCCGTTCGATTCAATGGGATAAATTGCTCCGTCGAAGGCAACAGTGCGAAGGTTTTTTCTGAGGAAGAATAAGAGATCAAATCTAAGCAGTAGCAACAGACAATTTTCACCTCCAGCAAGGTCTTTACCCTAACCTAAACAAAATTCTGTTCATTGGGGTTCGTTGGTTTTTCTGTTCCGACGAACAGCGCCCACCCCCATCATGCACCCGCTGGAGGGGTGCCTATGGTGACATTTAGAGGCTCTTTGGTATTGACAGCTTTGAAAAGGGCATTACGACTTGGCTGAGGGAAAGTTAGACAGGCAATGAAAATGTATGAAGGAAAAAATTTTGAAACAAACGCGGAACGATGAAACATAATGCATACGGAGACCAGCCATCGCACTGGCATTTTTCGGCGGAGCATTGAATGCGTGAGCTATTTGTGTGATCAGACAAAACATTACTACAGTGTGCTTTGGTTTAAACAAATCGCTGCGATAGTTTGTTCGTGTTATGGTGCTATAACTAACAATAGATTGTCAGTTCCTAACATTTCCTTTTGACGAAATAGCAGAGTGAAACTGCTGAAAGTGGGTTTTCCTTAGCAGAGTCACAAAACAAACGAGGAAGGAATTGTGGACCCAAATTGCATTGTATACAAGGTTGATCTGTGCATCTACTGCTCATGTTTGAACTGAGGAAGGCCACAAGTTCAGAATATCAGTCGAAAAAAATTGTATCGTTTTGGACACGGCTTTAAAATCGTATCTGAATCATTTGAATATCCTGTTTCAAGGGTGGCGCTGCTTTCAGGCAAGCCGCAGCGATTCCGCAGAGTTTACCGTACCCATTTACTAAAAATTAAACTCTCCCGAGTTTACCGTATCCATTCACTAGGAATTAAACTCCCCGCGTTTACCGTATCCATTCACTAAGAATTAAACTCCCCCTTCTTGGCGCGCGCGATCGTGTGCGGCGGGCGCATCGCGACTCTCGGAGAGAAGTACCCTGCACCCATGTGTGTGTTTATGTGTCTGTGTGTGTGAGCTGTGTTGTGTGCGTGTGTGTATGTGTATGTATGTATATATATGTGTGTGTGCATGTGTTGTATGTGTGTTGTGTGTGATTGTAAAATGGTATACATTCGTCAGCTTTTTATGACGAAAATTTAGAACTACTACAAACAAAGGAGGTAAGGGGGTGAGATAGTACGGTAGAAGGTGATAACGGCTAAGGGACGAAAAGAACACGCGAATTAGCTGCGACTTCCATTAGTGATACTAATGATAGACTGGAGACCGTCAGCAAAAGATGATATTGAGTGGTCGGGTTCGATATCATCTAGTAGCGAGTAAGCCATATGTGCATAAAATTCGATAAACGGGATCCTCTGATCCATAAAATTAACAGCGGTAAACGATTACTTTATCAATGATATAGAGCTATGTGTGATCGGGGTAACGATGGATGGTTTTAGAGTCATCCGCGAATCATTCAATTCATGGTTTTGCTACACGGTTCACAATTCCCTGCTCCGTCTCTTCCTCATCTTTTTGGAACTCTTCTTGGAGCTTTTGTTGGAGACTGAAAGGCCACGACGCGAACCCTTCTTGGAACGTCCTGCCGAGACGTCACGTCTTATCGACCGTCGAGATGATTTCCCTCCACGGCAACTTATTGATGATCCCCCCGCTCCACAGAGAGCCTTTCTTCGTTTGCTGCTTTGACTGTCGGTGCTGCGCTTTTTCCTGTTCCGCTTGGAACGGCCACGCGAGACTGAACGGGCGCTACGGCCTCGCACGGACTTCTTTGTAGACTTCTCGGAACGTTCAGCTGGACCTTGGGTTCTGACCACTCTTCGCGAAGATTTCCCTCCTCCACGATTACTTAAAGAGCCGGGATCTGCTACTGGTGATGTGAGCTTCTTTTTTTGACTCGCTTGTTGTCGGATGCTTCGCTTGGATGCTGTTCGAGTCCCGATTCTTCTGATTTCACTCTTCTGGCTCTTACCGCCTCTGACAATCCGTTCCTAAGAGCACAACATGTTAGTAAAATAGGGGTGGACTGGCAGTATTTTGCAGTGAACTTAGAAAGTTCTGATTTTCCTTTTTTCTAAGATAATCGTCAGCATAGTCAGCAGCATTGACGGTTCCGCTCTAGTAGCTGGAGAGCTTGTCAACCGCACTCGTGGAGCAAGATCGAATGATGAGGAGGGACTAGTGTCAGCGTATATCTTAACGACAATCACTTCAATGGTAACTCACAGCACCCTCATTTGATTGCGAGATGAACTGGTGAGTCAGGCCGTGAACCGTTTTCGTGAAAAGTGGATCCTTTGTTTCAGCTGATAGCTTGCCTGACTGCTATTCCGCAGCTCTACATGGTGTCGGAGCAGTGCCTTCTTCTGCGTACAAGATCCGCTTTTTAGTAAAGCAATAGCCACCGTGTGCAAGAAACGAGTTCCGGTCACAGCTGCTATTTCTTTGCATCAACCCCCACATCGATACGAACTCGTAAGAATGCTAAACGGGTATAGAGGTGTTAAGAGGCTCCCATGACACTCATTTGATATCAAAGAAAGGAGTAATGTTGAGATACAGTAGCTTCAGAGCGGCGATTTGGGATGGCCGACATTGCACACGAATTCCCACGACCGCAGACAAGCACGCGGCAGTCACCCGCGATACGCACGCACGCAGTGGGTGCGGCGAGCTCGGAATGCCATTTCTAAATGAGATCCCATAACCCGGTGATCTGTAATACGAGGGCATTAGGTACAGGACCGAATTGCTCATCATCAGTCTGCTCGACGATTATATTACTGGAATGTACTGCTAGATCTGGCCATGGATTTTCAAAGCCAGCGTCAACTATTTGCAAACATCACAAGAAGCTGTTTCGCTTGCGGCAGACTACGCCACGGGAATGTGCCACTTGCCGCACGTGAAAAATTCGCATCTGGCTCGACGGTTTACGGGACTGAGCACGCGGTCATAAAGTTACTGGCCTCGACCTGCCTACTAAAATGGATTCTAGCGCCAGCTTTCGAATCCTGTTAAGTTCCCAAGTTCGATGTTGGCGTTAGAAACCAAAATTTTGAACTTCCAGGGGCTGAATTCCCGTCGCAATAGAGATCCATCATTCTACTGATTTCATCGCAAATTCTCAGAGGCAGGTAGCTCCAATGGATGGGTTCTCATTTTTGTCTATGACTTACGTGGACCTGATGAGCACCCTCAAAAACCAATCCATTCACTGCTTACCTTCTTTGAAACTGCTGTCTTTACATCCTCTTCATCCTCTTCGGTTTCGTGCACAGTTTTCCTGTTCTTAATGAAATACGTTTCAGAGAAGAGAACCGAGGAAGTACGAATCGAAGTGAGCCTTCATTCGAAGGCATTAGAGACCCACCTTACCGCATAAGGACATCGATATCAAAACAACAAGTACAATAAGTATGGTCCAAAGAAGTAGGTCCGCATCCTGAACAGGTCAAGATAGTCCTGTTAGGCTAGTTCTCTTTGGATACAAGAGAACAGTCTCAATGAAAGCAGCCTTACATAAGCGAGCATCTTCTTCAGTAACGAACCAAGCGAGTTGAAATTAAGAAAGAATGGGAGTTACCGCATGCAGTCTGCTCCCTTTTATACCTCTATCTGTCTTATTATCCGGTGTTTTTCAAGCTGATATCACAATTTTTCTGTACTGTAGCTGATGACTTTACGAAAGCAGGATGAGCATGCAGTTAGCGTCATTGTGAACAGGACGATGTTCGGAACTTCGCTATACACGCAAGTACAGAAGGGGATACGGAGTTCCGAGCTCCGTCGACAAACGAAGATCAAGGATGCCGTTGAGAACGCCAAGTAATCGAAAATCAGGAGGGCCGGGCACGTCGTGCGGTATAGTGATCATCGCTGGACCAGGGCGATTACGGACTGGATTTCTCGGGACGTCAAACGAACACCAGGGCGGCCGCCGGCGCGATGGTCAGACTTCGTCACAAAAGTCCTTAACAAAAGGAATGTTCTGCCCTGTGTCTCTCGAGCGAGTACGATTCACTGGACTACTCCGACTCGCGACAGGGATGAATGGAGACGTTTTTGCCGCTTGCTTGGGGGAATCTATGATCAACGGAACGATATTGTAACTGATAATATTTAAAGAAACAGCTTACAGAAATTCCTTGAACTCTACTTGCTCACTTACTTCCTTTATCGTTCCCAAGCGTGATAATTGTATTCACCAGTGATAATTGTAATGGGACTTACCTCTCATCTATTCTGTAATGTGATCTTTTCACTAGGTTTCCTATGGTCGGCAACGCGTCTCGCCCCAGTCGTGACAACGTTCAGGACCAGAACTTCATTTGGGGGCTACTTACGTCAATTCCTCCTGCACCGCGGCCTGCTCAATTTCCGAAAAACGTCGAAGCATGTGAAGCCATCAGCTGGTGTACTAATAAGACCGTCTTGCACTCGAGAAAGCCACGATTCACATTAAAGCTTCTGGAGAAAAGAAGCTAGTATCTAGAGTAACAAAACACTCCACATGGAATTCTGTATGGATTCATCCCTAAAAAAAAGCCTTGAACTGAACACTTCTTGAAGAGTTAGAGCTCAAAAGTGGTTATTTCCACTCAGTTTATGGTTCGCCTAGTAATCGTTAATTGGCTTATGATTATGCTGATGAATTTTCCTCATTTCTTACCTTACTCTCTTCCAGTTGTTACTCCATAGTTCCGATTAATACGACGTTGCTTAAGTCGGAATGCGCCGTGGGGGTCAAGTTGTCAGAACCGTATTCCCGCGCTATGTAGCTCTGGCTACTCGTATATTACACCTCAAGGGTGAGGGGCTCCCTCTCACGCAGTAAGACGGTTCCGTGTGAGCGACACCATCGTGTTTAGAGGTATCAGGCAACGCGACCACCACGTTACATCTCACCTAACACCCGTTTACGATGTGATGGAGTTCCAGCAAATCGCCGCTTCCTGAGGCTCACTTCAAAGGAATTGCTTGGAACTTCTTGGATGGAAAGTGAGTTTTTTCATCTACACAGTTTCATATCCAGAAACCTTCCCGTGACGTTTAATGATCTTTGTTTACCTCTGTGACTTGACTCTGACAAAAGCTACTGCTCATGCAGCTCTGAACTGCGGATGACACTTCCTTTGGCATCTAGTTCCTTTCAAGAAGCTCGAACAAAGCTTGTAGAGTAAGGAAACCTATGATTCCACAATTCCGAGACCTTTGTTTAGCTGTGCTAAAGCTATTCCGAAACAATTATACAAAATATTATTTATGTGATCTTCAATGAAATAAAAACAAAAACAAGGAATTCGATAAGCAAGTACAGAAAAAACAAAAATGATTTACAAGTTCACTCCACGGATGTTTCTTCTACGCCATACTTCTCGCGTATGGTGACACTATCTGCGCGCGACAAAAAATGGCAGATGATGACCAGATCTGCAAGTCACGGAAGACAGCATACTCCAGTATTACTTGCCATTTTCACCTAGATCTAAGAAGTAATTGCATTCAAAGTCAATTCGATGCACTGAAGGCCTAGAAGCTTCCCGTAATTTTGGGTGGCCTATGCTTCTTTCCCCGAGCGGAGATGATGTACTGGTAAATGACGCACTATCTTACACGCGCGATGGCGGGTTCAAATCCCAGTTCGATATCCGCCTAGACCAACCAAGCCTTCCATTCTTCCGGGGCCGGTGAATTGGTACTAGACTCGTCTGGGAGGATAAAAGCGTTGACGTGCACATCGGCTGGCCACTGCAAACCATTGTATAATCCACATACGCATACAATGCGCCGCTACAATTCTGTTTGAAAGTCGAATGGTGGGGTGCATCTTTCGGACGGGAATGGTCAACGCCCAAAGACTTTATCCTTTATATTCTGTATAAAAAATAACCAGGGCAGTATTTCGAGACACCTACCCTTCTTTTCATTATCGCCGAACAACATTGACAACAACTGGAATCGTGGGAGATCTGAGAGAGAAAGCAGGCACGTCGAAACTTCGTCCACTTCAACATCACCCGATTCAAGAAGTGAGGCGAACCCTCTTAAGAGCCTGCCGATAACGTCGGCTTCAAGAAGTTCACCGAACACGGACGAGTAGGTAGAGGTTGGGATCGCCTGAAATTCTATAGATTGCGATTATCAGAAAAGAAACTAAAGTATTTAGTGATACGTTAGAAGGCCAAGGAGAGTTATCATTAGGTATTACTAGGCTGTTTTAATCACTTCTTAGCCTTTTTCAATTAATGGCTGACGATTGACCCTTTGACGACAATGCCGATTTCGACGTGATGTGCCCATGGGACCGCGCCCACTCTATTTTGTGCGCGACTGGCACCCACCGGTGGGTGCCATGGTCCCAAGAGGAACTCATTTCTCTGGCTTAATAAAATCAGCAATATTTCCGCATAACAGGAGCATCAATCAGATCTTAGTTAATCTTATATTGAACTTAGGCTTAGATTTGCACTCCGGGTTTGGAAGCAATGCAGGTTAGAATTTAGGCAATAGTGTAATCAGTAGGAATTCGTATAACATCCAAGAAACTTGAGGATGAAGGGATCGACCGCGGAGTCACATAGTCGCGAATCAAGTATTCTAAGTGCTGTCTCTAATGCTTACAGGACACACACAAGTCTTGCCAAAGTATCTAAACCTTTTCAGTACTACTCCAGTGACTACTTATGTTTGTAATTAATAAGCTCCTATAAAACATTTACGTGGACCATGTTGAATATAAATACCATGGAGTTGTTTAATGAATATGACAATATTGAATAAATTTCAAATGTTCAAATAAAGAAAAAAACATGGTGGCACTCAACATTGGGTGCCATGGTCCCATGCGCCAGTCATAGTGGCACCCACCGGCGCTCACTAGACGTTGAAGACTTAGAAGCTACTTACAATAAAAATGAAAAGTTTTCAAGTTTAGAATACCTCCAGCACTATGGTCAAGGGGCACAAGGGAATGAAGAAAGGACAGCTTAGCGTGAGGAAAAAAACCATATAGAAGAATCTTGGCACTTCTTAACTTACTAAGAAATACTTGACGAATTTTTCCGGCGGAAACCGTTGTAACTCCCGATAGTCCAACAAGAACTCTCGATGTGTTTTTGGAACTCGGAATTGAAAATTGTCGTTTCCACCTTCTTCAGTATTATTTTCGTCAATCACAGGTTCCTGTAATAATAGACAACTATAAAATTAATTATTTGACCTTTTTCTGCAGCTCTGTAGTTGAACACAGAAATTCACGGATATCCTTCGTTGGGGTTCTAAATCACTAAAGGTTCTTGAAGGCACTTCTCCTGTTAAAAATAATGTCTGAGATTTCCCCCTTGGGAGAACCTGCGACTTCCCCTCCCCTTGTGGATCCTCTAAGGGACGCTGTTAGGTCGAAAAAGGGGTAAATAGGGCGCAATAAGGGCCACTGAACCGGCCTAGCCAATGTACACACCCAAAGCGAACACGTCGTTGAGCCTTTTTAAAGCTGTAGAGCTCCCACCATTCGCACCGGGACCCACTTATTGCACGCAGGCAGCGTACTGCAGCCAGCTGTATCCAACGGCGCACGCATTCGATCCAATTACTGCTTCCGTGCACTGTCGTCACATTCTCGTCCAATGCCTAATGTTACTTCTTTTTCAAAACCTTAAATCACTCTAAATACGCCGATTTTCCCGCTCCCTTCGACTTTTTCGCATTATTCTGGACTTCTTCCATTATTAGTAGAACTAATGGCCTGAGAATTATCGTGAACTGTGCCTTTGAATAACCTCAGCGTTGCTCAGGAATTTGGAAATTCATACCGATTTTGTTCGATCCTCTGCACTACTTTGTGGGATTTCGATGCCAATCTCAACAAACTCTGCATCTGAGCGGATTTCATCTCCTTTTTCGATGCATTCCACTTGTATAGCGTCGGCGTCACGCTGAAAACCAACGGACTACTGTACCTCATTACAGCTGCCTACCGTTTGACAAGGCTGTCAAAAGAACCTGATATAACTGCTTGTCAATAAGAAAAAAAACCCTACCTCCCATTTCAACTTTTCTTTCAAAGCAGAAGCAGCAGCATTGGGTGCCACCTCTAAGCATCGATCCAGATCATCTACAGCGGAAGATTTCAAGCCCATCTTATCCAGAGCACAAGCTCTCCTTGAGTGAATTTGCTAGGCAAACATATCCGATGATTACGAAAATTAGCCCAAGCACTGTACCTGTACAAGGCCTTGGCAAACTTGGGATCGAGTTCTAATGCTCGATTGCAATCCATAAGCGCTTCCGGCCATCGTTCCAGATTCAGATATGACTGAGCACGGTTGCCTACAAAGTAAGCACAATTTTTGATACAGTAGTGTTTCTGGACTTACGCCTGAACAGTTCAAGCAGAACTTTTTTGCTGAAGAACAATGACAACCCTCGGTGAATCTTTACTTACATGAGCATCAGAAGGAAGCATAACCTTTTTACTTCTTAACTTGGAGGGATAGGGCTAGAAAACTGTGAAATCTGGTACGTTATTCCTTACGGCTATCCATCAAAACTACAGATTTTTCGAAGGAAGCCATGGACGTTCAGTTGGCCATTTTATTTAGATGAATGCAGCGATAGTAATAGAAGTCGTCGCTTGTAGGAGAGAGAGAGGGAGACAGGGAGGGAAAGTAGTTGGACTGTACTTCTCCCCGTATTCTCACGGCAAGCGGCAAAGGTTTTGCGGCGATTACCGCATCCTTCCCCTTTTAGATTCAAACTCTCCAAAGCATTTGATCGTCGGGGACAACCAGTTGCCACCCAACTCGTCTGGGAAGCAAAAGTTATAATATGTATCACCCCCTATCAGGATCGATTCATTTCTTCTAGGACGTTGAAACAGGCGAAGCACGCCAGCGGGAAAATTTGACACTATAATTGAAACTAACGATTTTTAATCACCCCCCAGGCACTGTGTGTAGTGTCATGGTGGAACTTTTAGTTGCCATTTGTAATGAGATCGATTCCGTTAAGTAAAACATTCGCTGAGTAGCACATCTGCTTCAACGGTATGGCTGGTAGTTATAGTCAGTTGACAGCAATCGACAGTTCCCGACACTTATCTGACTCTCTCACACTCCGAGTGCCAAATGAAAAAAAAAACGATAGTGAAGCAATCATGGTCGGAATAGTGGCTCATTCGGAGATGGCATTTCAAGGACAGACCGTGTAATCAGAGATTGAATATGTGGCTAGTTGATTGTTCTCGAAGTAAATCATTACTCGTGACGTTACTTTGTCCCTTCAATGAAAGGGTGAAGAGAAATTCGAGGCCGCCAGAAAGAACAATCTGAGGCCAACAGCCCAAGAACGATTAGACATGCTACATACGGTCTTCTCAAGTGTACTCCAGGATGAAAAATCGCCTACCGTTTTTTTTCGTGAAAAATTGTTGTTAGTCGTTATGAAATAATCGAAATGATACCGAATACAGCAGCTGAGGGTTCCTTTTGTAGGCTCTGTGTGTAGAGTTCGATAGCCTTGTGGTAACGTTTCTCACGAAAACATTTGTTACCTTCCTCTTTTAAACGAATGGCAGCCAACGACATACGGTAGATCAAATCATAAAAAAGACAACATAATCCGAAAGCATACACTAGCTGGTGCTTGCGTGTCGATATTGCAAAAGGAAAAACCTGTGGTACTTCTGAACACAAGGAAAAAACAAACATTTATCAGATCAATCACAGCAGTAGTTTGCACCAATATCATCAATATGAAAGAGAGGTCATAAGCAAGAATAAATACTAGTTATCTTATAAATCTGTACACACAGGCAATAATTCTCACCTAATACAAATTCACGCTGAACTTTAGATTCCTGTAATCATGTCGTAATTTGATGAAGTCTTGTATCAAGATGTGGTCAACGTCAGCCTGAAATGGTACCCATAAATAAAACCTAATGTAGATTCTATCGCATCTTTGTTCCTCCAGTGATCTCGAGCTTGAACTATCCTGCCTAGCTAAGCACCACTCCCCAAATTCGTTTACATTTCCACCTCTTGGCAGGCGCCGCTCATCGCTCCCACGAGCTATTTTCAGAGGTAATTTCTAACACCATCTCCCTTTTCCTACATACGTCTTTTCCTTCGGAACAAGCCTATTGACTGTCAGTTGATAGTTTCCGGACAATCACATATGAGAATCACTGCAGTGAAATCAAGAGACTACCAAGGAATGAATCTATACTCACCCAGCGGGAAGAGGTAACGGTGGGATCAGTCTACGCTGGTCACTTTGTTTCTAAATTGCAAAGGTCATACACTTTGAACGATTCGATTACTGGGTCACCACAAGGCTCCCACTCCGACATTCTACTAACAACGTTCAAGTGAGGTGATTCGGTTTAATAGCACCCTACATTTATTTTCTACTAAGCTATCTAGTTACTTTACCTACTAATATCTTACGACAACCCTCTTGATACTTTAGTCTGTTCAAAAAAGTAAAACATCACAGTATAAAAAAAACTTGCCAGCATTGGACTATGAGCAGCATCAGAGAGATTGTCGGGAAGTACAACAAGAAGATTTGCCAGTGCATGAAGGCTCTCGAATTGTCTGGACACATTAGCTTCCAAACGCCATTGTGAAACACATTTCCGATATTCGTTCAGATCGCATAGCAAAAGCATGGCCCCAGCTGAGTTGAAAGTGAACTAAAACATTTGTCTGTCATTCAACATTTGTCAACACAACATTTTGCCTTTGAAGGATGATTCCGCTTTTTTTTTGACAGTTGTGGGGAAATAGATTGCTATGACTGCCATAGGATCGATTCATTTCCATTAATGCATTAATGGCAACTTTTTGACCGATTATGAAACCCTGGTATTGCACTGCCAATATGCCAAGGAGTGAGTTACCGTAAACAATAACAAACCTGCTGTATATGGTTAAGCAGCAATTTGTACAGTCTGTTGGCTAACTCAGTTTGTAAAACTACTAGATTGCTTCCATCACATCCACGCTCCATAGAGGCTGCCTGTCCAGCTAAGAAACGCACCACTTGCTGGCAAGGCTAAAATTCTGCCGTTTGAGATCAAGGTATTCACAGATACGAGAGCATAGAGAAAATGAAACACGCACCACAGAGGCTTGTAAATTAATCTGCTGATTATCCGGTCGGAAATCGGCTTTCTTCTGTTCTGACGTTAGAACAAATCGGACATAACCAACTATGGCGTTCAACTGTCGCTCAAGTCCCATATTAATTTTCTGCTCTAGTGACCGCAAGGATGAAGACCATTTTTTCGCTACACACTGCTCGACGACGGTGCCTCTAAAATAGAAGATTTAGGTACTACGCTTAAGGAATGGATTGCAACTTGAATGAATGTATCCCACTTTATCAAGGGAAGCACAGAATCCTCATACTGTTTCATCAACAACAGCACTATTGTAGTGTTTTGTGAAACAACAGAGAAGAAATAGGCAGGTGGGGCAACCTTCGGCTCGGCCAGTGAGATACCTTAATGAAGTGTCATGCCTAAGGGGGTTTAATGAAAAAATCATGTGTACCTTACCAGATATAGCCAGTTCAACCGCATAATCGAGATGTTCAGAGTAAAGATACTTGAGCAAAATATCCAATATGTTTTCGCTGTGCTTAGGAACTTCAGACTTCTCGCAAAGCTGCAAATAACATATTCAATGATGAACGGCATACAGAAGGGAAGTTATATGGGATAAACAACTATTTTTTAAATACGCACATATATTTAGTTTGAATCCTAGCATTACAATCTGATAGGATGCTGCCCTAAGTTGGGAACGTCGCTGTTATTTTAACAAAGGCCCAAAGAAACAGTTGCATTTGCAAGAGGTAATCTAACACAGATCGGTTCCGCTCCAACAGAATGTACGAAACATAGAAACACCAAGAACGCAGAATAGTATATTCTAAAACATAGTCAAGCTATCATAGCCGAGATAAAAATGAATAAGTACGACTTCATTTTAAAATGTTTTTCACTTTGTTTCCTTTTAAATCGCTTTCTCCGATCACACTTTCAAAGATATAAAATCGAAGTCACCACACCCACAAATTTAAAGGAGAACCAAAGAAGTCAGTTTAAAAGATTTAAGGATCACCCTGTCAACGTTATTAGCAGAAAATGAGGTCGAATACGATTCTTCTGAAAGTGTACCTGAGATGCCCTGTTGAAAGCATTTTTGGTTTCCTGCAGAATGCTTATAGCAACATCTTCCGATAGAAAAGTCTCTCCACCATACGTTTCTACAGTTAACAAGCGCGCCTGCACGTCTCGTTTCAACTCCTGCAGTCTGCAATTCGATCCGTCTATATTTTAATAATTGCACGATCTAAGCAAAGACGTTAGCCAGCAGGAACTCACCCTCCACTATGGATCTGCTTCTTCACATGTTTCTTTGACTCATAAAATCGCTGAAGCATGTTGCTGCACTGGGCATGAAGATAATCTAACTCCTCGCTTTGATAGGTAGACAAGTACCTGGAATTTACTCGAATCTGTCTTGTTACAAATCATTATTCATACTTTTTCCAACTATCTTCCCTATGACCAGTGCATAGCGTTATAGGCCAATATCAGCACATTTCAAAACACATGCTGAAATGCTTTAGAAACGCTCGTAATCAGACCTAGACGCCCGAAACTCTCACCAAACATCTCGTCCAGTCTTTAAGACATGGATAATAAACTAAAGCTTAGTCCGCTTGCTCTATTTGAAGGGTTTTCGAATGTGTGCTGGAACTGGATGAGGAATACCGTCGCGCAAAACTTAATTCTTACTGGTCACTTGTAAAAACACTAGATTGTAAAGCTAGCAATGCAATCAACAGCATAGCTGATAACCTACTCCCAACAACTCTTCACAACACCAACTCCAAGTAAATAATGATCAAACTTTGAGTAAAACAGTGACAGTGAAGCCCACCACATCTATTTTCAAAAAAGTTACCTGTCGAATATGGAACGAGTCAAAGTTGGCAAGAAAGACGCATCCGAACTAACATGAAGAGCATCGAGCTCTTTATTAAGTCGGAGAATGCTGAACAAAAAATCATGAGATTCATGAAAAATACAAAAACGAAAGAAACTACTTGGCTGCTCACCTCGAATATGATTGAGCTAGTCCTACCAAGTAACCTTCCCTGTCTTCACCTTCTTTGCACTCCCGCAACTTCGCATAAATATGGTCTTTGAGCCTTCCGGTGTATAGGCTCAAAATCTGAATGGAAGTACTGAGAATTTCATATTAAAAGCAATTATGTAATAGCTGACAAATACGCTACCAATTTTTGAACGACTGCAGTCGGACTGGGAAAAATAGCTTCTATCTTTGGTTTGTGCGTTCTTACAAGTTGAAGTGCCTCTGAGTAAACATCATCGCTACCTGTGCGGAACAGCGACTGGATGTATTCCACATAACGTGCGACACAATGGGAATAACCCTAAAAGACAACTCGTACTTTTCCATTTGCAGTTTAACAATGACCTGTTTGGAAGGCCAACCTTGAACTCGCTTAGGATTTTTGCCACTTCGGCCATTTTTTTCTCATCGCGCTGTGCACGTCCAAATTCGTCAATAAGAAGCCGTTCAACTTCTTCGTACCTTTAAAGCCACAGAAATAACAAAATCAACCTAAGAAGCCTTTCCAAGGTACCGTACCTGTGCGCAATCCTGGCTTGCACGGCTACGAACTTGTCTTTCGACAACTCCTGTGAGATCGAGTACAATTTCTGCACCAAATCCGCAGATTCAAGAAGCTGAAGGATTGTCGTCATCGGAGTTGAGAACAGAAACAGAGAACCATTGCAATACCTTATCTGGATCGGTAAATATCATGGAGTTCAGAGGCTGATCTGACAGGAATTCATCAAAATGCTGAATAAGTTGAAGGGCATCATGTGCTCGTTGCCGCGGTTGATGAACCTTCAAAAATGAAGGTTTACATAAACGAAAGGGATAGCACAACTGTGACGGGCGAAATATTTGGGAAGGTCCTATGCAACGTTTCACTGACGCTTAAACCTCACCTAGAGAGGTGCACATATTTGATGGTCGCATTGTGGGGATAAACGATTAGAAGCGACTGCTGCTGAGATTATGCAACTAATTATTTCTCCTTCTCGAACTACGAAAAAGAACATACCGATTCCAGCTGATCTCCCAAATGCACAACCTTGGTGGAAACTGACTGCATAGTAGCATCGAGTTGCTGAAAATGTGAACAATTAAAGCATCACACACCAGACAGCTCATAGTGAAGATACTACTACAAACCTTGATTTTGTCAATTGCTTCTGCGTTTCGCTCGTACAATCGCTGTAGTTGATTGACGTATTCACGCTTGTCTTTGTTTAGCTCACTTTCCAGCATAGCAATCTTGCTCTAAAATGTGAGTTCAAACAAAAAATGTGATAACATTCAGCAAGGAGAATTCCGGCTGTAGACGAACCCAGATTCGTAGAAATACAGCACAAGGTATTTCGCGTGACGGTCCGAGAACTTTATATAAACCTTAGCGAATAGCATGGAAAACATTATTCCTTACAGTCCTTCCATTTTCTTGAATATCATTAGTGGCTGGTAAAGCGGCTGTTCGTTCAGCAGAGTTCAAAAATCCATTAGCATTCCCCGAAAGAAACGATGGTGTTAGATATGCGATAACAGATGACGTCAATTGCACTTTGGGTTATCACGGTATATCGAGTTATTTCGCTCATTTGTCCCAAGGCATGACGTATAGGATACCTTTCAACGAAATAACGTCTCCTAACTTGGCAATTCTGCTGATGCAGATTCGTTTAAGAAACACTTCCACGTTTTGGACAATGTCATAATTTCAAAAATGAAGCAACACGTTTCCCATTGTATTTGCGATAGACTGATCAGAAACAGACCTGAAATTGATCACAGAGCATTTGCAGGCTGCCTATTTCTTCTTCAAATTTGTTCTTTAACGAAACAGGATCGGTGATAGTTTCTGCTCCACCAGTCATCCGCCATGCCACTCGCTCGACGAAATCAATAGCATCGAACGGATCCTGTAGAACTCAATTGAAACATTTTTGACTGGCAAAGGTGTTAAGATTAATAAGATTTTTCCTCCTTTTCATCCAATCCCATTAATCTCTCCACCCGCCGTTAAGAAGATCGACCACATTTTGAGTAGAGAAATGTTCTCAGAGGGATAAAAATGAGCTTTTTCTGCTAATGCAGCCAATGAGAGAAAGCATGTACAAATGCGGGAGAATGTTGGATACAGGAAACACTAATTATGAAGAATTCAGCCTTGTCTCACATTCCCACGCCTGATCAAGGACCATTGTGGTCTGATCAGCCCCCTGATCATGAAATAAGTAGTAACAGCAGTAGTAGTATAGAAAACATTTCACAAACCTGTTCCAGATCTTCCACGTACGTGGCAAAGTAAGGGTTACTCATTACGACGAAGAAAACCCTCAGCCGAGGACTATTATTCACGCACAACCTCTCTTCCTGAGTAGTAAACAGTGATCGAAGTTATTTACAAGAGAGACAGCTATTAGTGAAGAAATTGAAATGATTAGCTCTGTCAACACCAAGTGATGGCATTGATTCGAGTTTCCCCTGCTAGAATATAGTCTTGGTTCAGAAACCCTCGTGGGTATTCGATACACCGTGTTTTACAACTTTATTTACATTCGAGGTCGGCAATTTTTAATAAATAGGGATTTGAATTTGACACGAATTCCGGACTACAAGCATCGATCGCAGTAATATATACAACTTCGACTCGTTAGAGCTAGCTTAAGTAATGGTAAAACAACATGAAACAGGTTTACCATTGCAACACTTAATCGCTCTAAGTTATAGTACGGTAATAAAGGTAGTTAAAACGTACCATTAGGGCACAGACTGTATTACGCTTGTTAGATCGAATTAAGACACTGGTACAATTTCTGGCACATGCATCATAAGAGAAATACATACAATTGAAATCATTCGAGGAATATTCAGATGTGGTAGTTGAGGAGATTCCCGCGTCTTCAATAATTCCATACATAGAATTATTCGCTACAAGTTACACTGTGTCAGAGAATCTCTATAGCAAGTTCATAAAGCACTATTATATGTTGTGAATGACCTGAATGAGAATGACTAGGTGAAGGACTACACAATAGTTAAAACTAAGGAAAGTATCTATTACGTATTCGGGGAAGTCTCGGATTTATTCCGAGCATTTTCGCTACTATCTGGGTCAAAAAATAACAATGGGAACATCCCAATGATGCATCCGATTGAAAGTCCAAAAGCGCGCGCAGCATTTGTCGTCCAACGAGCCTAAACTAAGTCGAAACATTGAAGAAAACAGACCATAGAACATAGAATTATAGGATCCAAACAAAGCGGATATTTCTTGTTCACATACAAATAGAAGGTAACGGCTAGAGTCATCAAATTCTCATAGAAAATATACAACGCTATCCAACTGTCATATATTTATATTTACTTCAGGCTGATAGGCGCCTTATGTCTACCTAAACCAACCCTGCCAAAGTAGCTCGAATTATAATAACAGCGGAGAAACAATACCATTCCGCTGACAGTTCGACGTATGCGTGCTACTCCACCCTCCCCCTACACTATACTAGCGTTTATAGACTTTTCCAAACAAATACTTCTCAGGAGCATTACATGATTCCACCAAAAAAGAGCTTTCTCTGTAAAAATGTATGAGGAAAACTAGGACGTTGAAGTGTGAAGAAATCAAGCGGTCTTCGAAGGCAGAAGTCAATTAGCAGCTATATTCAATGAAAAATCACTTTGAAACGTACCCTAGAACTGCACAGCTGTTCTGTCGTTAGAACTGGATGTCTGACTCCTAATTTGTGGAAAACGCTCTCGACATAGTGTGCGAGGCCAACACCAGCCACATCAGATATCAAATTTCCAAAACCAGCTGCAGCCATGGTTGAAAGGCACAACAACGTGCCCAACCCCTTGAATGATACCATCGAATTTCTTTCAACCACACAGCAAAAAAAGCAATACAAAGCTTTTGCTAAGTTCAAAAGGTCAAAGCACCTGATCGATGTAGTTCCCTGCAACGATCATAATCATATTGTCGAGGAAGCCAAATCCAATAAATGGCAAAGCATTGACCAGAAATAGGGCACGAATTTGAGCATCTGATATCGGCGGAGAATGCTGAAAGTGAATGAATATGAATTTAGCACACTCAACTTTACTTCTTCACTGTTGAACACTGCTTTAAAAAAAATTTCTACGTACTGACTACAAAAAGTTTTGTCATGTATCTTATCCTCTCAGCCCCTACTTGCATTTTTTTTTACATTGGAAACAATTATAATCTAACTCACAACATCAGTACGTGCTACCAAATCTTCCAACGCTTTACGTAACAGTAATTGTTCTTCTCTTGAAAACCTTGCAGCAACCTAAAAAGCAATAATGATGAGGTGCTCAATTAGTTTCAGAATCTGTCTTATCTAATTCAGTTACCAATTCCGAATTTCCGGTTCATCTTATCGAAAAACACGAATTTCGGATACCAATCTAACAATGGTTAGGCGGGCGGTACTGGAGACGCAAAATACTCCGCTGCGGCGTCACTTATCTGACCCACGGCTAAACGAACGTTTTTCCAAACTGCCCCAAATAAACGCGATCCTCCGCTCTGTAGTACTCGGCCTACCTTCCTCGTCCGCTCCGTAGCACTCGTCCTCCCCTCCTCATCCAGTGCGTCCTGCACCCTTCGGCCCTTTACGAGATGGAATTATCTGACGCGATTGAGGTGTCTCGAGTGAACAATGTCTTTATGCGAACAGGACCTCGTGCATCACAAGTTGGCTCGTTAGTATTGCTAGGTCATCATTTAATATTTTCTCCCAATAACCAATCACCTTCACTGAATAAGAATGAGGAAGAATTGTGGCTTCTTCATCGCGCTGTTGATCGAGCCTGCATTGAGCCCCTCGTCAAGGACCAGCCTTCCAGAGGTGGCCTTTTGTCTCTCATGTGTAAAAACTTCATGATAATCACTTTTGAGATATCGATCTGGGAAGATTGCCAAGCAGCAGCACGATCAATCGAGACACTATCTAATATCAATGGTTGTTCTCATGACTACCCATTCTATTATCGATGTCCATTTCAAGTTTTGGATGATGGTTGGAAGGCATTCGACTCTAGCGAGGAATTCGCTCGTCTGATTGTGCGCTGTGGTGACGAATTTCGCATCAGTAACGTCAATGAGGGATTTCAAGTTTGCCCTTCATATCCTGAGAAAGTGATCGTGCCCAAGGGAATTGGTGACGATTATCTGAGAATTAGCGCCACATTCCGTGATGGGTCTCGTTTTCCCGTACTTAGCTACTTCCACAACAGCAGTCAGTCGGCTATTGTGAGGTGTGGTCAACCGCTTATTGGTCCTACTAATCGACGTTGTAAAGAGGATGAGCATATTCTGAACTCACTGCTAGCTCATAGTCGTGGCACTATTATCGATACACGAGCGAAACACCTGGCTCAGAATTCAAGGAGTAAAGGTGGTGGCTATGAATCGCAAATGTACTACTCACAGTTTCGATATATGTACTTTCCAATACCTCGTATACGTGAAATTCAACTAGCATTAGCGAGGATTGTGGAGCTTTGCAATGACAAATTTGTGTCCTGTGACCGATTTATGGCTCGACTTGCAATTTCGTCTTGGTTGCACTGCGTATCGGATAGCCTAAACTGTGCTGCCAATGTTGCACAGTGTGTTCATCTCAAAGAGGTGCCTGTAATTGTTCATGGTGGGGAAGGAACGGACACGACTTTATTGGCGACATCACTGGCACAAATTATTCTTGACCCAGATGTAAGGACTATTCGAGGGTTTCAATCTTTGATAGAAAGAGAATGGATTTGTGCTGGACATCCATTTCAACTGCGAAACGCACACTCGGCATATGCTCAAGGTGCAGTGACCGGTTCACAAGAGAGTCCGGTTTTTCTCTGCTTTCTCGATGCCGTTAATCAGATCATTTCTCAATATCCCCTTGCCTTTGAATTCGATGAGGAGTTCTTGATATTCCTATTCGAGCACGCTTATGCGAGTGAATTTGGCTCGTTTTTGGGCAATAATGAGATGATGAAAGCAGAGCTCGGTGTTAAAACGTCTACTGTTTCGCTGTGGTCGTACGTCAATAATCCTGAAATACTCCGATCATTTGTTAACTCCTCTTATGAACCTAGAGAATCAGTGCTTTGGCCGTCTGTTGCACCACAAAGCATCCAACTATGGCGGAGGTTGTTCTTCCGATGGCAGCTTGACTGGACAGAAAACGATCAAATGCGGAAGTATGCTTCGCAGTGGCGAAGTAGAGAGCGCGAACTGATCTCCCGCGCCCTCTCATTGAAAAGGCAGTTAGTTGAGCTTACGAAGGAGTCGCTTTTTCTACCTATATCGTTGTCTCAACAATAGTCTATTTGGAATCAGAAAGGATATGGCAATTTCTTAACAAATGTTCATTGTTAACATCGATCAATTGTAAACTGAGTTAAGCTTCACAGGTCGTACAACATGAATTAAGTCGTCTAAGGAGAACGTAGGCATCGACGTGTTTGGTCAGCTTCTGTATCGTATTTATTTTCGTAACCTAAGATGGACTTTTGAAAATGATCAAGTATAAAAAAGTTCTTGACTTTTTTGTAAGATGAATATCGCAGTGGTGCATTTTAGGATGTAACGTTGTAATCGATGCATTGGCTCTTAACTAAAGAAATTGTGGTTGTGCTGTAACTACTCCTTTTGCACATAATTTTGTAAATTTGTATATGAAATGTGAATATGAATATGAATATCATAGCAGGATCAGAGAGACTCTCGTCCATTAGCAGGTTTCATACTTCGCGCTATGCGAAAATGAGCGTAGTATAACAGCCACAGTTCAAGCCTTAGAAGGCATCA